>PVKY010000136.1:0-72138 GCA_004027775.1 Bradypus variegatus
TCAGTTCTCCCCCACTTTGTCTTTGTGGTGTGTGGGGATCTGATTCTTGTGGGGTTCAACTGGTGCGCCAAGTTTGAGTGTGTTATAGGTGCTGTCTGCCCTGAATATGGGGCGTGTGTCTGAGCAGTTACAGAGGGAGGGCAGCTTTAATAATCAAACCTCCCAGGTGTTCCAGGAGATTTAAGGCTGTTGCAGGGGCCTAAGCCTTCATTTCAGTCTTTCCACAGATTGTCTCTGCTGCTGACCCACAAGTCCTTGGTATTCGTGTAGGGTCCCTGGGATTTCCGAGCGTTTCCCCCTTCCCAGCTGTGCTCTTCCAGGACCTCTGCTGAGGGAGGGAGGGCCATGCCACGTCACAAGTGTGTGCCGGCCTCCAGGGAAGCCCTGGGTTGCTGGGCCGTGCAGGGGCGCTCCCAGCCCACTTCAAAGATGGTTGAAAGGGACACATTAACTTCCCTCTTTTCACACAGCTCTACCCTCCCCGCTCCGGGACAATCAGCCGTGGGTGTATTAAAGGCCACTGTCCACGGCCAACATTGTGGCGTGTGTACAGTGCTGCGGGAAAGATTCCCTGTCAAACTGGGTTTCTTGGCGCAGCTCTAGGCTGTGGGTCCAGCCCCGGGCAGCAGTGTCACCCGCCCGCTGGGGAGATGGCTGCAAGGAATGCAGCTTTTTCTCCTTTTGGCTCCCCTCTGCTCCCCTGGTCTTGAGACAATCAGCAGCAGGTGTGGGAAGGGGTACCCTCCATGCCAGATACCGAGGTGTTAGCCCAGCCTGCTCCCGCCGTGCTTCACTGCACGGTTCTCCCCGTCTTATCTGCAGCCACTCCCGGGCTTTTATTTTTAAAGAACCAGTCCGTCTCCAAACGTCAGCCCACTGTTTCCCCACACTGCAGCGTGGCCATGGAGCTTTCAGCTGGCTCACTCACCCGTTTCAAAGAATGCAGGCTCCTGGTGTCACCAAATGCACGTCCCCTGTGGATTTAGCTGACCTTGTCCAGCTGGTGCATCGCTGGAACTGGTGTCTGGGTCACTTTCTGGTTTTTATCTAGTATTTTTCACGGAGGTGTTTTTTCGCCTGTCTCACCTAGCCGCCATCTTAGGTTCTCCCATTCCCTCTAACTATTATATTCCCTGGGTTAATGAAAGGAGCGTTTGAAGCTGATCTGGAAGGGTGAGAGAGTGAGCTCAGGTCACCTCTTACAGTGAGAGGCACAAAGACACTTTTTAAATTTCCTAAATGGCTGCATTTCCCTAGTCAGTCATTCTCCAGGTCTATTTTGTTACTCTTAATGATTGCCAGTCCCGTCAAAAGACTCTCCAGGCCAAGGAGGAGAATTCCTGAAATTTCAGGCCTGCCCTGCCATTTGCTGCATCCACTCTGCCTTCCAGTTCACTCCTGCTGCAGACTCACGCTCCACCCCCACATGAATAAGCAACCCCTCTTCTACTTCTCTACTTACGTTCCAATTTCAGGCCAACAATTCCGCCCAAATCTCCAAAATTGTTTCTCTACTTCAGTCTCATCAAAGTTGCCAATTAGACAAAGCTATTACTCTGCTCTAAAGCCTGAGAAGGCATCACTGCCATAGAATGAAGTCCAGTGAGCACAAGGGGAAGGCAAAGCCCCCCGACCCAGCCAGGTGAGGAGGCCTGCGGGAAGGTGGCAGGCGAGGACGCTCCAGGAATCAGTTCCTCCACCAAAATGATGACCAAACAGGCAGGAATGGTCTCAGTCAACATTTCTGAAACTCTAGAGTTGAGCAGAACACTGTACAGCATCCAAGGAAGAGTGGAGAAAGAGGCTAGTAAATTACAGTAAAAACAGCAAACTGCTCGCTCTGAGAGGCAGTTACCATAGCCCACCCCCACTCTCGTGACAGGCAGCAAAGGGGTCCGGCCCCTGGTTGGTATAGCTTGCTGGTTCCAGAAAGAGACATAAAAATCCACTTCCACACAATGGAATAGTATTCAGCAGTAAAAAGGAATGAACCTCTGATAACATATTGCAACAACAAGACAGGCACAAAAGATGAATGATTCTAATTATATGAAATTTTCAGAAAAGGAAAAAGTACAGAGACAGAAAGGAGGTCAGTGATTTCCAGGGGCTGCATGTGGGATTAATTCAAAGTGGATCAAAGACCTAAATATAAGTGGTTACTACACTAAAACTCTTACAAGAAAACAAAGGGAAATATCTTCAGGACCTGGTAGTAGGTAATGAGCTTTTAGATTTTATACCAAAGGCAAAAGGAACAGAAGAAAAAAAGATAAAATGGACTTTATCTACATTAGAAACTTCTGGGCATCAAAGGTCATCACCAAGGAAGTGAAAAGATATTCTTTACAATGGGAGAAAATATTTGAAAACCATGTATTTGATAAAGGTTTACTGCCCAGAATATACAGAGAACTCCTACAACTCAGCAACAACAACAAAGACCAATAGCCCAATTTAAAAATGGGCCACGATTGAGAACACCTTCTTGACCAAAAGGAGGATGTTTAATGAAATCAAATAAAGTTTCAGTGGCTGAGAGATTCCAATGGAGTTGAGAGGTCACTCTGCTGGGCCCTCTCACGCACTATGTAGATAACCCTTTCTAGGTTTTAATGTATTGGAGTAGCTAGAAGTAAACACCTGAAACCATCAAACTCCAAAACAGTAGCCTTGACTCTTGAAGATGACTGTATTACCATGTAGCTTACAAGTGGTGACAGTGTGACTGTGAAAGCCTTGTGGATCACACTCCCTTAATCCAGTGTATGGATGGATGAGTAGAAAAATGGGGATAAAACCTAAATGAAAAATAGGGTGGGGGGGTGATTTGGGTGTTTTTTTTTTTACTTTTATTTTTTATTCTTAGTTTCACTTTTTCTGGTATGAAGAAAATGTTCAAAAAATAGACTGGGGTGATGAATGCACAACTATATGATGGTACTTTGAACAGTTGATTGTACACCACAGGTAACTGTATGATATGTGAATATATCTCAATAAAACTGAATTAAAAAAAAACTTCAAAAAAAACAAGGGCTAAGGATGTGAATAGACATTTCTTCAAGGAAGATACTCAAATGACCAATAAGTATATGCAAAGATGCTCCACATCGTTAACCATTAGAGAAAAGCAAATGAAAACGATGATTTCACACTAGAATAGCTATTATATAAAAAAAACTGAAAATCGTAGTATTGTGAGCATGTGGAGATACAGGAGCCCTAGTACATTTACAAAGAAAAATGCCCCTAACAGCAGAGCCCCAAAATACACGATGCAAATACTGACAGATTTGAAGGGAGAAACTGACGGCTCTACATTTATAGTAGAGACTTTAACAGACTACTTTCAACACTGGATAGAACATCTAGACAGAAGATCAATAAGAAAATACAAGACTTGAGCGACACTCTAAACCAACTAGACCCAACAGATACATACAGAGCACGTCCCCAACAACACAATCCACATTCCGCTCTAGTGCACCGGAGCCATTCTCCAGGATACACCACATCTTAGGTCACAAAACAGGTCTCAATAAACACAAAAATAATGACGTCATACAATGTATCTTCTCTGATCACAACAGAATGAAGCTAGAAATCAGTAACAGAGGTAAAAACAGAAAGATCACAAATATATGGAGTGCAAACAACCAATGGATTATGGAGGAAATCACAAGGAAAATTAGGAAATATGTTGAGGTGAATGAAAACGAAAAAACAACATATCAAAACTTATGAGATAGAGCAAAGGCAGCACTGAGAGGGAACAATTAGGCAAGATAAAGAAATAAAAGGCATCCAAATTGGAAATGCTTATATATTAAAAAAGAACGAAGATTTCAAATCAGAGACTTAACCTAAAAACTGGAAGAACTAGAAAAAGAAGAGCAAACTGATCCAAAGCAAGCAGAAACAAGGAAATAAAGATTAGAGCAGAGATAAATGACATAGAGAATAGAAGGGGGTGGGGGAGGAAGAATCAACAAAAAAACAAGTTTTTGTTTTTTTTTAAATCAATTAAGATTATGAAACCTTTAGCTAGGCTGATAAAGAAAAAAGGAGAGGACACAAATGACTAAAATTAGAAATGAAATGGGGGACAATACTACCAGCCCCACTGAAATAAAAAGGACTGTGAGAGAATACTATGAACAACAATACACCAATTAGATAACTTAGATGAAAGGGAAAAATTCCCAGAAACACACAAAGTACCTACACTGACTCAAGAAGAAACAGAGGATCTCAACAAACCATAACTAGTAAAGAAAACGAATCAGTAATCAAAATATCCCAGGAAACAAAAGCCCAGGACCAGACAGCTTTAATTCCTCTTGGAATGTTCACCAAACATTCCAAGAAGAATTAATACCAATTCAGCTCAAACTCTTCCAAAAAACTGATGAGGAGGGGAAACTCCCTAATTCATTCTACAAAGTCAACATCACCTCATACCAAAGTCAAAGATATCCCCCCCCCACAGAAACCACTACAGTCCAGTAACTCTTCCAAATAGAGATACAAAAATCCTCAACAAAATAACAGTAAACAGAATCCAAGAGCACACTGAAACAATTATACACCAGGACCAAGTGGGTTTTATCCCAGGTATGCAAGGGTGGTTCAACACAAGAAAATCAATTAATGTAGCACACATTAACAGAATGAAGCACAAAGCCCACACAATCATCTCAATTGAGGCAGAAAAGGCATTTGACAAAATCCAGCACAAGGCCCTTTTTGATAAAAACACTTAGAAAACTAGGAACAGAAGGAAACTTCTTCAACATGATAAAGAGTATATGTGAAAAACCCACAGCTAACAACTCTATAGAGAAAGACTGAAAGCTTTCCCTCTAAGATCTGTAACGAGACAAGGATGCCCACTGTCACCACTGTTATTCAACACTGCGCTGGAAGTTCCAGCCAGAACAATTAGGCAAGATAAAGAAATAAAAGGCATCCAAATTGGAAAAGAAGTAGAAAAATTTCTCTATTTGCAGATGACATGATCAGAAAATCCTGAGAAACCCATAACTAAGCTCCTAGAGCTAACAACTGAATGCAGCAAAGTGGCAGGGAATAAGATCAACATGCAAAAATCAGGAGAATTTTATACACTAGTAATGAACAAACGGAAGAAGAAATCAAGAAAAAAATTCCATTTACAATAGCAACTAAAATAATCAAATATCTAGGAATAAATCTAACCAAGGATGTAAAGGACTTGTACACAGGAAACTACAAGTCACTGTGAAAAGAAATCAAAGACCCAACTAAATGGAAGGACATGTGTTCATGGATTGGAAGACTAAATATCATTAAGATGTCAATACTATCCAAAACAATTTACAGATTCAATGCAGTCATAGTAAAAATTCCAGCAATCTTCTTTGCAGAAATGGAAAAGCCAATCATCACATTTATATGAAAGGGTAAGGGGCCCTGAATAGCCAAAGCCATCTTGAAAAAGAACAAAGTTGGAGGACTCATAGATCCTGACCTTAAATCTTATTACAAAGCCATAGTAATTAAAACAGCATGGTACTGGCACAAGGACGTACAGACCAATGGAATCTAATTGAGAGCACAGAATTCAACGCTCACATTTATGGTCAACTGAGTTTTGATAAGGGGGCAAAGACCTCTCAATTGGGAAAGGAAAAAGTCTCTTTAACAAATAGTGCGGCATCTCCATTTGCAAAGAAAAAAAAAAAAACAAAAAACAAAGAATGAGTACCCCTTACCTCACACCATATACAAAAACTCAAAATGGACCAGAGACCTAAATATAGGAGCCAGAACCAAAAACTTTTCCTAGAAGAAAATGTAGGGAAGCATCTTTAGGACCTTGTGTTAGGCAATGGTTTCTCAGACTTTATACCCAAAGCATAAGCAACAAAAGAAAGGCCTCAGAAAACTTTATAATGAAAGTAAACAACCTACACTATGGAAGAAAATATTTGGAAACCACACATCCAATAATGGTTTAATATTCAGAATATAAAAAGAAATCCTTCAACTCAATAATAAAAGGCAAGCAACCCCCCCCCCAAAATGGGCAAAAACTTGAATAGACAATTCTCCAAATAAGATATACAAATGGCCAAAAAGTACATGAAAAGATGCTCAACATCACTACCTATCAGGGAAATGCAAATCAAAGCCACAGTGATATGATTTAACACCCACTGTTAAAAAAAAAAACAACAGAAAAATTACAAGTGTTGGAGAGGATGTGGAGAAATAGGAACATTCACTCATTGCTAGTGAGAATGTAAAATGGTGCAGTCGCTATGGAAGACAGTGTGACAGTTCCTCAGGAAGCTAAATATAGAATTACCATGTGACCCAACAATCCTGTTACTAGGTATATATCCAAAGGAATTGAAAGCAGGGACTTCAAACGATATTTGCACACAGATATTCATAGCGGCATCATTCACAGTTGCTAAAAGATGAAAGCAAATGAAGTGATCACTGAAGGGATAAGATGTGGTATAAACATAGCATGGAATATTATTCAGCCATAGAAAGGAATGAAGTTCTGATACCTGCTACTAAATGGATGAACCCTGAAGACAGCATGTTGAGTGAAATAAGCCAGACACAAAGGGACAAATCTTGTATGATCTCACTGATATGACCTCATTAGAATAAGCAAAGTCATAGAGTCAAAATCCAGAATATAGGATACCAGGAGATGGGGTGGGGTTAGGAAATAGGGAATTAAGGCTTAACATGTACAGCTTTTATTTAGGAAGATGAAAATTTTTGGTAATAGCACTGAAGAAAGCACAACAGTATGAATACGATTAACAGCACTGAATTACATACCTGAATGTGGTTAACGGGAAATTTTAGGTTGTGTACACATATATTTTAACACACTAGGATAAAAATTACAAAAAAAGAATCTTCTTTCACAGACCCATCTGCCTCTTAAGCCCACCTCACCCACCCACCCACCTGCAGAGACCCCAGACTGTCTTCTGTGCAGTGCGCAGCTGCCTACGACCGCCCTCCTCGGCCTCTGGGAATCCTGGCACCTCACGGCTCCCAGCTGAAACACACTTTTCTCCACAGGCTGGTCACTTACATGTTACCACACAGTTCTTTGTTAAGGTACCTCCTCCAGCCTTTTCTTTCACTCTGCTTTTTATTATTGTCTGTTTACATGTATGTTGGTTGTGCTAGACGAAAAACTTTGTAGGAACTGATCATGACACAGTAACTAAAATAGAGCAAGTGGAGTCTTGCCTGCTAGAGCTCCTCAAGGAACTTGCTTTAAAAAAGAAAGAAAATTATTTTGTTGGTATATGGGTTTGTATACAGAATTTTAGAAGTCTGAGGATCATAAACCATTAGTTGAATATTTTAAACATTTTCATGACGTTGCTATCAAGAATGTGTTGTTAAATGCATACCTAAGAGGAACTTCTATTTAAATGACCCCAATTCCAAATTAGGCAAGTACAACAAAGAAAGGCAGTTTTATTACAAAAACTTAAAAGTAACTGCCAACTCCACCCTGTTCTATAATGAAAGGACATATTCAAAAGTCATCCAGAATTCTTTCATGCTAATTTAAAATAAAACATCTAAGGTCATGGATTTCACTTGCAGTAAAAGGACTACCACACCTTTCACAAGTTTCCCGTCGGAGAGAGATTTGCTGGATGGCGCCTCCTTCTTGCCCCCCGATGCCCCTTTCCCCGCTGCGTCAGCCGTGTCTTCAGGCACACTGTCCTCCACAATGTCATCAGCCTTCTCGGGAGTGGGGTCTGCAGGAGCCTCTTCGGGTGCTGATGCAGCCTACAGACATTACACAGTGGAGAAACTGTCACCAAGAAATTACACAGAATTTGTCAAAACAGATTTATATATTTAATTAGATAAACACAGTTCTGCATTACTGCCTAAGGAGCACTAAAGAGCATACTTTCAAAATCAGATCTGCCATTCACTGATAGACAATTGAATGAAAAGGAGTGGAAAAGGGCTTGTTCTCCTTTGGGAGACACGGTGCTACTAAAGCTCTAATGTTCTGTGAACCAATGTTCAATGCCTTTTCTTTGGGGACTGATGACTGAGGATATTTTTAGAACACCAAATTATCCCTGTGGCCTTCAGATTTGTCAATTTTCTTCGGTTTGAGCATCCACAGATAAAGGTCTGAAGAAATTTTACTGACACACAGGTCTTTAAGCTGTCAGGGTATTCATAAAGGCGAGGCAAGAAGATAAAGGTAGAAGAAAGGACAACGAGGACGAGAAGAGTTGCTGCAAACGGAGGTACAAGCACGTGGGACGGCATGGGGAAGAGGGGCAGGCAGGGGGGCAGCCCGTGGCTGGTGCTCGAGGAGGAAGGGATCCACCGCGGGCCGCACCGCCGCAGCTCCGGGCATGTCAGCTGGAGAAGCTAGTGCTCACCTTTTATATATTTAAGTATCATACATGGCTTTCATCAAAAGTAGTTATAAAGAGCCAACCAAAACTCTCAATGCTTGAAGAAATATGATTTCTTTTTTTAGAGCATGCTGGACAAACGGGCATTGATGAATTATGAACACGAGGGAAAGTTCTCCACAGACCTAAAACTAGCTTCAACTCTGAGAGGTGGGACAAGTGAAAAGACACAGCATACGCCAGAGGTACAATACACCTAAAAACAAAACACGTGTAGCTTCAGAGCCATCAGACAGCACATGCTTCCTTGCCTCCCTACCTGTACAGGTGCGTACCTGTGTGCTCTCGCCACCTTCCTTTTGGAGGAAGAACTGCTTTTTAAACTCATAATAGGCATTATACTGGTGCCAGGGCTGCAGGAACTCAAATCTAGGAACAGAGAAGGACAACATCACTTCACGAGACAAGCACCCCGCAGGAACAACATCCGGCGTTTATGGAGCATTCTACTGTGAGCCCGACAGTCCTAAACACTTTACAGTTAATCAGCCTCATCTCAACAAATTTCCAAAGCAGCTACTACTATGTCCTACCCATTCTGTAGACAAGGAGACTGAGGCACAGAGAAGTTAAAGAATTGTCCAAGGTTACACAGAACACACTGAAAACGCAACCCCATGTTTTATGTTTTAGTACCTGAGGCACTGGAACATTAGTTGATTTAAAAGAAAAAAAGTTTGAGTCTAAATTTCTAGGTCAGATTTTTAAAAACGTGACTTCCATCCTTTTATTTTAGGTAGCTTTACCATTCTTACTTAAAAGACCAAGCCAAGTAAACAAACAAAAAACAGATAACACAATTAAAAAAATACACCCCCCAACTCTAATTTAGTCAGATAATTGCAAGATACGGTTATCTAAAAACAGTTGAACCAAGAAAGAATTAACCCCCAACCCCCAAAAGGAATCATGTAGTTAGAGTAAACAAACAACAACAACAACAACAAAAACCCCACACGAACACCTCCACTGCCATCTACGACACACGGACCGTTCTGGATCCCACCTCTGATCGTTCTTGGCGCGCACGCTCGTCTCGAACTTGATGCCATTCCTGGCCACGTACTCGGCCAGCTTGTCAATCACGGGCTGAACATCTGGCGGCGGGGGGATGATGGCAGCCACAGGGGCTCGTGCACTGTGGAGAGAGGGACACGGTTACTGCCCTGCACCCCTAAATCCCATCGCAGTCACGAGCTCGCCAATCAAGCCCAACATGGGAGGCAGAGGGCATCTCCCACGAACATGTGAGTTACACACGACAAATAAGGGAGCCCCTTATCTGAGGACGACAGGTACTACACACAACTGATTAATGTCAATCCACTTAAAACAGGCCCCAAATATCATCTGGAATGGTGAAAACAGGGATTTTGTTAAACAAGGAGATTTAAAGTTATAAAAACAGGTTCTTTTTTTCTTGATTAACTTTCTCAATTATGTGCTAATCCTTACAAACAAGCACTGATTTTGTTTTCTCTCTCCCACACACTCAGCACGAGCACACGGCCTTCACCTCAGGCTTGGCTCTCTCCGCATGGACAAAAAAGAGTCACTTTGCAGAAACGCATGACGGCTTCATCAGGACTGCGAGGGCCTCTTTCAGCGTGTGCTCTCAGGTGCCTCTTGTAGGGTACCTGCCACGACCTGGTGCCGCCCGAGGCCCCCTCTTCTTCAGGGGCTGCGGTCTAACACCAGACCCCACTGGCCAAGGCCTTATGAGACATTCAGAAAGGGTTACCACGGCTTTCCTCTGCTTCATGCGACACTGCCATGTCCTACAAATAACTGCACTTCCCCTTTCCACGGCTTTGCTTGGTACTGCACGGCCGAGGTGTGGAACATTAATGGCAATTTTTAAGTGTCAGACTTCATTGCTAAAAAAGTTTATGACAATTGCTGTCTTCCTGTCCACTTTGGAACTTGGGGATTCTGATAACAAATAACTGAATGGAGACCTCTGCACGTATTACAGATTACCAACAGCACGCCCCCAATCAAAGGCACAGAACACTTCGGAGACTACTGTGTTGGTCACCCACAGAGAGAGGGGCGCGCCCGTACCTTGTGGTGGTGGTGGTAGGTGTTGCCCCACTACTGGCTTCTGCTGTGGTTGGGGGCGGTGGGGGAGTGGTTCCCGGGGGCGGTGGGGCAGTGGCTGTGGCCCCGGTGGAGCTGGGTACGGTCACGCCGGCAGGAAGGGTGCTGTAGTAGGTGGTGACGTCCATTCCCGGAGGGGGCGGTGCCAGGCAGTAAGTGCCGTCGGGCAGCATGTAGCAGCTGTAGTACATGGCTGCCACTGTGGCTGTTGAGACATTGCGGGGGGAGAGGGGTGGGCGGCAGGTTAGCCTGTGCCAAACTAACCCCAACCAATGCGATGCCTTTTCTGTCTGTGTTCCATTACACAGTTTTCTATATTTTCCTGCCCACATGTGGCAGCTTGAGACTATGTACCCCAGAAAATCATGTTCTTAAACTGAATCCATTCCTGTGGGTACGAACCCTTGTAAACAGAACCATCTGATGAGGCAACTCCAAGTTAAGGAGGGGCCCGACTGGATCAGGATGGGGCTTAATCCTATTAGTGGAGGCCTTATGGGGAAGGCCACAGAGAGACAGAAGCATGAGGGAGCAGCCAGTAGAAGCTGGGAGTCAACAGAACCCAGAAGAGAAAGAAGACACCGCCACGTGCACTGCCATGGGATGGAAAAGCCAAGGACGAAGGACTGCTGGCAGCCAGTCCCAGAACATCACCTTCTTCTAGGAGAAAGCACTGCCTTGATTGGGACTTCTAGCCTCAAAACTGAGCCAATAAATTCTTGTTGTTTAAGCCAACCCACTGCATGATATTTGCTTTAGTGGTCAGGAAACTAAAATACTACGTAATACACACTTTCAAAATTGAAAGAATGAGGCAATGTCAAGGCATAAACCTTGGGACAAGGGAAAATGAACAGGCATGAGAACATTCAAAGCAATCTAACAAATTAATTTTCTAGACAAATTAATGCTCTCCCTAACTTCAGAATGTGCAGATCAAAAAGAACGCCCCTCCCTAGAGCCAACAAGCTATCCTTTTCTTACGGGACCCGCCGAGACTGTCTCTGCTTGTAAGAGCAGGTGTGCGGGTGAACAGTCCCCCTTCCCCCCAGCGTGACACTTCCTGCTCCAGGCCCCTTGCTGTGTCCACTCAGGAAGCCATGTCCCTCTTCTGGGCCCCCACCCAGCTCTCCCACCCCCAAAAGATGGATGGACAGTCCCTTACTCAACAGCCCTTTGAGGAACACAGAATGTTTCTGGCCTTTTGCTACTATAAACAGCAATGCATGAAATCTTCCTAAATATTTTCTGCACACATGCAAATAATTGTAGGACAGCAGCCCACTGTCCTACAATTTGAAAATCCTGTAGAAAATGTTCAATATCAGCAGAAATCACAGAAGACTCACTCATCTAATTAAGAATTTTTATTTTAGTCCTATTGCAGACAGGCAACCGGTTCTGACATCACAGAGATTTAATTTTTTTCACTAGACGATGGTAAAAAGATTTTTCTAATTAAGTCATTTTATTTATTTTGATTTTCCATGAATTCACTTTAAATCCGTCACTGACCACGGTTTCCCGCAAGGCAGGCAACGCAGGGAGCAACACCCCAGCGGCGCGCCGGCAGCCGGCGCCTGCATCAGAAAGCCTGTCGCGCGCACGCGCTGTGGGCGGAGGGCGGGCCGGGACTCCCCGCGCCCGGCTGCGACTGCGCAGCTCAGCACTCGCGCGGCCCCGCCCCCCGCGCCGGCCCTTCCCGGCAGGACGCGCGGCTGCCGGGCAGCGGAAGCAGCACTCAGCGCCCCCGAGGCGAGAGTGCTCGGGGTGCTCCCCGCAGGCCACCTCAGCACACAGCCGCTTCAAGCAAGGTCCCCGAAGGCAGCGGGGCCAGGAACCCTGCCGACGAGGCCGCAAGGGGGTGACGGCCCGGGCGCCTCTAAGGGCAGAGGCCGTGGCCTCGGGGGCGCCGCCACCCCAGCACCGAGCACGCAGCACTGAACCCGCGACAGATGGTGGACGCTTCAAATACAGGCCTTTCCCGGCAAACGCAAGGGCCACACACACGGTTCTTCCTCCTTAAGGCACAAGCATTCCCCTGGAAGAAGGGAATGGTTATTTCCAACCAATCCCACTTGAGATAACCAAAGCATTCTGCATCATTCTTCCGGCCCCCCCGAACAAAGCCACCACTGCAGGGGGGAAGACGGCGTCCGAGCAGAGGGCAGGCCCGGCCCGGCTCCCCAGGTCCCCCGGGAGAGCACCGGGTAGAGCAGCCGGAACCGGCCCGCCCCTGCCCATCACTGCCACCGCTGGTCCACAGGGAGGACGAACGCGCAGAGCCGACCTCAGACAGGCCTAGAGGGTGTCTTACGTGGCAGCCACACAAGTAAGACACAGGAATTCACACAAACAAAACCAGTTTATAACCAGGATTCAACCGACAGGATGTATCATGCGGTTCAAACCTGACATTTTTTATGTGATAAAAGTGAATAAATAGTCCTTAATGAGTATCATCCATTTGAGAGTACTAATATTCAGACTAACGATCAGTCTTTGTAACCTCCTGAATCATCCTCCCTGTTAAATTAAAACAGTGTTAAAAAATAGCAGTGCTGGCAAGATGGCTGACTAATTTAAGCCAGGAACTTAACCACTACAAATACCTAAATGTTGGTAAAACGTGATGAAAAATTTGAAAGGCACAGCTGAGCACAAGAAAAGAAAAACAGGCTCCAGGTATAAAAACTAAACAAAACCCCCAAACCAGAGAATGTCTCCTGGGATAAATTTGAAGTCTTGGCCCACACCTTGCTCAGGATGTGGAAACTCCCAGGCTGATGTCGCTCCCGGACACACCCACGACCCGGGTGCAGGCGAGTCACAGAAGAGACAGAAGACGTGTGCAGGCTACTTGGGGATGCAGTTCAACATCATCGTATGACTTTATCATCTCTCATCTGTACACCTTCAAAGCTCCTTCCAATAAACACCACTTCTTTTTTTTCCAGCGAGGGCAGCAGAAGGGATGATTTATTATACATGTAACACTGGGCCACAATTGAGAACAGAACTAGTCCAGAATGTCACAGGTCCAGGGCAAAGGACCAAAAGGGGCTGCTTTGTACAAGCAAGGTGGGCCTCTTAGAGGTCTCTGTGGAAGCCGGACAATGCTGGAAGCTCTAGACCCACTGAGAGAGTTGTCCTAGACAGGAGCCTGCCGTCAACAGCCTGAATCAGCACGCCCAGCCTCTGGCACTCCCCGATTCTGCTCCCCTGGGCTCCATGGGTGCACACACCACTGGTTTATCTGGATCTCTGCCTCAGCTTTCTTCTGTGCTTCAGCCTGTTCCCCCACTTTGCTCAATAAACCACACTTTAATCACACTTTGACAAGATGAAGAGGAATCTGAAAGTTGAGACGAGGATGTGAGGGTACTAGACATGGCTAATTTGCTGAGAGACAGATTGCAAGCCATCACACCGATGGGCATTTCTGGTCCATTAGGTATTTCCTGGGATTATCATGTGGCAGCCCAGAAATCAGCCCTGCAGCAGTATCTGAATCTCTACATGGCTCTTGGACTGTTTCTCCCAGATTCTCACCTCAGAGAATGTCAGGGAAGAAGAGATCTTAGCAGGAGGCCAGATCCATTCTTTCCTCCTTCAAGAGACCGAGGCGTAGAACAGTGGTGTCCTGCCTGGGCTTTGGCTGTGGCCCCAGCTGCCCCCTCCTGAGCGGGCTCAGCCGGCCTGTACAGTCTGTGTGCACTCTGCTCCCCTGGGGTTTCTGGCCCCAGCTCTGGTGAACTGCTCCTGTCCCCATTCACACATGCGGTGTCTGCCGCCTGTCTGGCCTGCTATGGTCAGAGCTGGCGGTGCCGCTCTGCACTCTGGCAGGACCCGGCATAAACCGCCCCGGCACTCCTCTGAGGCCCAGCTACTGCCCCGAGGGCTTGACGTCTTAAGCAACAACTATGATGGGACTTCAGCACCGGCCCAGCTCCTGGTATACAGCAGGCACTCCAGACATATCTAAGGAGTAAATCCATGTCAGCCGATGCCAAGTCCACGGCTCTTCCTAAAATAAAATACTTCATGTAGGACATGCCACAGGGAACTCCTGGTTACTCGAAGAGTGTCACACTGATGTGGCGCTTTGAGAAAAGTGCCCTTAATGGGACCGTGGAGACCCAGGTGGGGTTTTAGAATCAGCACGGAAAATCTCTGAACTGGACTGAAAATCCTTTCAACTCACCACCTGCTATGGGATACAAACCCTGTATGATCACAGTTGGGTTGCTAGAAATGAAGGGGATGGGAAGCATGTAGAATCCCAAAGGGCTCCTGCTGCTGTTTTCACACTAGGTTTCTATGACATCAGACATATTATTAGCTTGGCTGCTGTTCTTAGAATTTTATATTGAATTTTCCAGCAGGGAACTGCATTTTAAAGTAAGGTAAATGCTGATGTGATGTGACTCTAATAAATACACATCTCGAGCCTATGAGAAAAATCTCAACAGGCACCTGCAGTTCCAAAACACATTTGTAGGAGAGAAGAAGCCACCTCACAGCATGAGGCCCGGCCACAAGGACTTGTGCCAACCCTGAACGCACTCAGGACACACAGGGCCGCTCGACGCATGGTCAGAGCGAGCTCGTGTCTTCCCAGAGCCTTTCTCTCCACCTGGCCTCCTGCAAAGCTCAGGGCGAATTTATCGCTACTTCTGTGTGCTCATCGTCTTATATAAACTCGCAGGACAGCATTCTAGCACTGGACGGGTCTTGGAGACCCTGAGAGGAGTGGTGAGCACTCTCTGCTACATAAGAGCCACTTAGGGAAGTTGTCTGCACCAAGAATGAGAAGAGCTTTATGGAGTTATATGGAGAAAAATACGTATATCCTTAGAGACTTACTTGACTAAGAATGTTAAAAAACAAAACAGCACTGCTCCTTGACAGCTGAAGTGTTATTGAGCACCTGTGAGAAGCAGTCACGAGAGACGGCCTGATCTCCTGGCCTCTCTGGGCGGCACTCTGGCCCCCGCTTGGCCCCCTGCCCCCCGCAGCAGCAGCCATGCCTCTCAGCCCACTCACTGGCCACCCTTCACCTGCATGGACCTCTAAATCGTCTTTCTCTACACGCACCCCAGGGGATTTTCTAAGCTCAAAGGCTTTAAACTGCTTGTACTGAATGACCCCAAAATCCACATTCCCAGCCCACTCCACGTCTCCTCCTGGAGGTATCATCAACATTTCACACTCGATGTGTTCAGGACAGAGGCCCTGCCTTTTCTCCACACCCACTCCTCCAGCTCAGGAAACGGCAATGCCGATTATTCTTCCAGCTCATCAGGTCAAAAACTTGCGGTTATCCTGGACTCCGTATTTCCTCTCCCACCCCACATCCAGCATACCAGTGGGTCCTGCTGACCACCCTGGCAACAGCAAGCACCTCCTAATCCACCCCCAGAAGTCGCGACCTTCCTCTGCCCCAGCTCCTAGGAGCCTCCCACTCGGTCAGTCAGTCCAAAGTCTGCGTCTCCAAGGCCCTGCCCCACCACCGTGCCGTCTGCTTCGCCTGCCTTGGGTGGTACCACGCGTCTGCATCCCCGCTTCTCCAGCTGATGCCTCCATGCCCACAGGTAGGTAACTGCCTGGCTCAGCCCTCCCTTCCTCGGTCTCTGATCATGTGAGACCTTGCTCCCTGGGCCTCCCCGACTCACCCGCGTACGGCTGCTGAAGCCCCACTACTCAGTCACAGACTTGTTTACCATCTGTCTTCCTCCTGCAGAATATAAGCTCCACGATGGAAGCGACTCGCAGCACAGTACAGGCCTGGCACACATTCGTTCAATGGATGGACAAGCTACGTGCAAAAGAGTGGGAACTAGAACGGCATAAGATTTTTCAGCTTAGCAAGGCTACTAGGAGATAATGACACAAAACTTTCCAAATCCTGATGGAAAATAATGTTCAACTCACAATTCTAGGCCCATCCAAACTACCTATCATATGTGAAGGAAGAATGAAAGCATTTCCAGACACACAAGGATTAAAAAAATTGTCTTCTGGTGTATCCTTCCTTGGCAAGCTACTGGAGATGTGCTCCAGCAAAACATAGGAGTAAACAAACAAAACAAAATACCAGCAAAAAAGCAGGCAAACATGGGAACTAACACTAGAGAGCAAAGAAGAGAAGGCAGGGAAAGACTGGGCAGGGCAGCTGCTGCTCCCGACCAGAGCAGGGCATGGGGCGCTCGGGCGACACATCTGCAAACACTGCCCCAACGCAGCCTCTGGACATGATCTCTGCTGTCCGGGAAGTGTGCTCTGCCATACGGTTCAGCAGCAGGAAACATGGTGCCTCCAACACCAAAACTTACTCAGGGAGGTGGCACCATGAAAAAGAATCCACATTATTCAACAGCTCTGAAAATGCTGAGCAGCACGTAAAAATACCGTTATTCCCGGCTGACTTCCTGTGCCACCGGACGGCTAGGGGCCCCTCCATATCGGTCGTGAAAGACAGGTCCAGAACCTCACCGAGGAAGTAGTACAGCAGCTTGATGAGGAAGCTACTTCTGTATTTTCCTTGAGTACTGATTATAAATAAAGGCTTAAATATATTGGATAAAGTTACAAAGTAACCAAAAGAAAAACTAAACATGGAACGTGAGTAAATTTGGGAGTGCTTGCGGATGCTTACTAGGGGTGCGAGTCAGCTAAATTGTCATCTGTTGCAGCGGGAAGACAAAAGAGAAAACCAAGAGTTGACAAACGCAGAAACAATGGTGTAAACATGATTTAGAGGTATGGAGACAACCATCAAAAATTCAAACATGTATTACTTCAAATAAAAGCATTTAAAAAAGATTCCTAATTATAATGAAAGATCTTAAACTGTTTATCATATTTTGGGCTCTGGGCAAAGAGTTAAAAGGTAAAACAGTACTCACACTCCTCTTCGATGTATTACCTTTTGGTCTGTCTGTCTGTCCAGCCCACAGTTGCTAAATACTTAGCTGAGCCAGAGAATAATGTCTGTCCTGGCACTGCAGCTGTAAGCCAGATGGACAAAAACTGCCCTCGTGGAGGCCGTGCCAGCCAGCCAGCCAGCGAGGGACTGAGGTGAGTGCAGACACTGGTTAATGGCTAGAAGACAAGGAAAGGGGGTCCTGGGCGAGAGCACGGGCTGGGGGAGAGGCCTGTTGTGGGGGCCAGGCCAGGGCTGGGTGAGCGAGGAGCCAGCACGGAGCTCTGGGACGAGCGCGCTGGCACTGAGGAGGAGAGCCGGAGTCGCAGTCCAAGCCACCGTGGAGGGCAGGGCGAGCCGCAGGAAGCCTCTGGCTGTCCCCAGGACCGGAAGCCCCGGGGGCTGAGTGGGGATGTGATGAGAGGGGATTGGCTTGTTAGAAGAGGTCTGAAGTTGCTGGAGGGAGACTGGGCTGCAGGAGGGCGGGGCCAGGAGCCCAGAGGGGCCACAGCAGAATCCAGTGTGCGCACCGGGGAAGCAGGGAGGCGGGTGGAGACAACAGTCAGGTTTGGGAGAGACTCCCAAACAGACAGATGACACGTGGGTGTGAGGAGATGAGGACTCACTGGCCGCCTGACACTGGGGCCTAGCAAGCCAGGTGAATGTGGGGCCACTGCCAGAAATGGGGAGCACATGGGAGAGGCAGAGCATGGGAGGGGGGACTTGTGTGGTTGTGTTATGGATACACGGCCGCTTCTCTGCCCTCTGGGATAGAGCCACACACCCATCATTTTCTATTTACCCCAAAGCCGACTCCTGCTACCGAGTTTAGAAACAAATTCAGGACTAAAACAATACTATTATAGAACTAATAAATTTTAAACTGCAAAGAACAGAACAGACTTGGCTAAAAAAATCAAGTTACTGACATAATCACGATGAATGCCACAAAGAGAGAGATTAAAACAATGAAGAGGAAATGAGAGACTCAGAACAAGGGGATCCAAAATAAGGAAATTGTGTTTTTAAGTAGAGAAGCCAACAGATGGAACAGATTGGTATTTACAGATATAACAGAAAATAATGATCTGAAATGAAGAACTGAATCATTTATTGAAAGGGCATATGGTATACTCCATGTATACTGATGATTTTAAGGGCAAAGAAAGACTTCTTTACATACTGAGTCAGAGAAAGCAAGCTCCCTAAGAGAGTGAGCATTGAGGAAGACTTTTTCAAAGCAACAGGCAATTCCAGAAAGCAATGAAGCAACATCCGGACCCCAAATTCTAGGCAAGTGTGCCCAAATGTATTCCTCCTGGTAAAGCTGGTATTTATGTTAAGAGGCAATAAACAAATTTTGAACATGAACAATATCAGAGATAGCACCCGGGAGCAATGAACAAAAACCAACCAAGCAACAAACCCAAACGACCAGTCAAACGGCAACCCAGCCGGCCCAGGGTTCTCTGTGGAAGAAAGGACTGTGCCAGATTCTAGCAGAGCACACTTCCACAGCTCTAAGAGAAATTTTATACCAGACGAGCTGTCCTTTTCATACAAGGGTAGGAGTCAGGCATTTTTCACCTATGCAAAAATTCATGCAGCAGAGCCCTTCTTGCAAAAATGCGCTTGTGAATGAACTTCAAATAAAAAACTCCCAGAAACCATGGTGAGAAAATGAACCCATTTAACTACAGAACTAAGACTAATCAACTAGGGAATTAGTTACAGAACCAAAGATAATTATTTATAAACTCTTATTACCTACAAATAATATCTCTAACAAAAATGAGGAGTTGGAGAAATGGGGTGAGAAGGTATTTTATGGAAGCTAATTTCCTCCAGTTTCGTAATGAATAATGTCTAAAATAAAAACATATAGCTTAAAAAAACCACACAATCCCAATCATTTAATTTTCTCCTAATCTGTTCTCTTAACCTTAAAGAGTTTCTTTCAGAACTGAATTCTTGACTTATGGAAGAATCTTTTATCTGAAGTTCAGCAACTACTTTCAGTTTGACCTTGTAAGTTCCTCTGTTAAACTCAAGCGAAATTCAAAATTTTAATTCTGCTTTAACATAAGAATTTCAATTACATATCCAACTTTTTAATCTTTATTTATGCATAGTGACCACCTCTGTATTCCCTAGATGGTACCTTCTCTTTTTGCCTGTTTACCACATTTATCTCAGACCTGCCCACTGCGTCAAGGATGTCTCGCCTAGTATTAACAATGGTGACTTCTGGGTGCTGGCATCCTGGGTAATGCTTTTTCCTGCCTTCCTTCTATTTCTCTTGACTTAAAAGGAAATGAGTATTTACAATTTTTGTAAAACAATAAAGCCATTTTTGGAGGTGTTTGGAAAGTAACTGAAGCACTTCAAGGGCATGATTTGCAGGAAAAAAAAGAAAGTACCATAAACAGCAGCAGCAAAATCACATTTCAAAAACTGTAATAGAAGCAAGACAATACCTAGTTTAGCCATATGGTATGGTTTAATTTCATTTAAGCTGTTTACAGAATGATGTATATTAAAAAAAAAGTTAGCATCTTTTTTTTTTTAAGAAATGGTATGCTACAACAGTGAGCCTGTGTCATCATTATTGCTGCCTGCATAATTAATTCTATTTATTATTCTTTTTCTGCAAGGATTTACAGCTGAATATCAGAAGACAATTAGGTCATAACAAACAATAAAGAGCGTAAAACACAGTTCACTGTCAGGCTAATAAATGAAAGAAACTGTCAGTTTTCCATGACCATAAAGAACTTCTCGAAAAATACTATTTTAGAACAAAAACAGATGCTTTTCTTCCCAGGCTGCCAAAACCTAGGAAAATCTCTTCAGTAGAAAGTAAATAACCAGGAACGACTGAGTATATTCTAAGGCGATTATTAAGTACCAAGTAATCAAGACAGAAGAACTGGGAGATGTGACCAGCCCGAGTGAGTCACGGCACTGCGAGTTGCCCCGAGTCCTTCTGAAGGAAGAAGGATGTACGGGGCCCCTTCAGCCCAGACAGAATACACTGCGGTCCGGGAGACAGTCGTGGGATGATGTATTAAAATCACAGGACTAGTCTAATTCAAAGTAAGCGACAGATAAATCTTTACTTTTTAAAAAAAGTAATATACATCCACATTAGAAAATCCTCAGGCTGTACAAATGGACAGCCACCGCCCTGAACCCGCCTCTTCCAGGCCTGAGCTGAGGGCGCCCGCGGGGGTGCGATTCAAAGCCAGCAGACAACCCCACCCCCCACGACCCTTCCTCCCAAACGGCACCACACTGCAGCCGCCTTCCGCAGCCGCCCTGTCCCTCCCGCGGGCCTGCGTGCTGGACGGAGCCCCCCGAGCCCCCACCAGAGGACACAGGGCTGAATTTCAGTCCTTTGCTATTGCTAGAATCCCACTTATTATGAACATTCTCGGGGCTCTAGCTTTACACTTCCATTTGTAGATGAGAGCAGATATCCTGGGTCCAAGGCATGTGCTATTTGACTGTAAAAGCCCTTAGTATGTTAAAAGACATTCTACTTTCTCCTGGTTTCTCAACGGCTTTGTTTTTTCCACTAGGTGAATAATGCTGTCTGCTGGCTGAAGACCCACGACCTTCACCTGTGAAAGCACCTTACTTTTCCAGGCGTGTGTGAGGAGCCTCTGCAGGTGGCTGTGCTGCACAGTGGAAGGCGAGGTCCTCGTGCAGTCGGTTCCCCAAGCAGCTTCCCCATGATGCTCTTCTAACAAGACCCTGCCTGGTCCCTTGGCCACATTTCCTTTCCTAGGTAGTTTTATTTGAGTCGGTTTTCACTGAGTCTTCATTCACTGTTCCCCTCTGAAGGTTTACTAATCCTGGTGCTAAGCCGACGTGAGAACTGCTCTGAGGGACTCACTGGCCTGGCAGGAGATCTGTCTTGCTACGACATGCCACAAGTTCCAGGGGACAGAGGCTGTGCTCGGGGAGGCCTGTGCCCTTTGCTCTTGCTGTCATGGAACTAGAAGAGGGAGAAGTAATTGCAAAATCCTTGAAACAACATAATAAAACTAAGACATCTGCTAGCACGGTGCTTTGTGTTCTCTTCAATCTAAAGAGAGCACAACTGGAACCACAGGCTCTGCAGACAGGGTGGTGGGTGTGAGGAAAACAAAACAGAAAATCCTTGGCCAAAGGAAGGGCCTTCGCCCCACATCCAAACTAGGTTTCAAGGTCAACGTGGTATTTCAGGTCTGTCCACATCATTTTTATCCCTGTTTTAACCATGTTTTTTGTTTAAACCACCACCTGTTTTGGCCCCAAATGCACTCTTAACACACAAATACATTTTTTTTTTAACCTGGTAGAGCACAGCTCCCTTTTTACATCATTTTCCCAGATTTTTCACACTCTTCATTTTTTTTTTAAGATAACCACAGCTTCACTTTGTTAAGCAAACATATAAACTCCACAAGCACTCCTTAGGTTTTCACTGGATAGTACCAATGTGAAATCCATAAAATATTTTAGAAATAAATGACATTTGGCCTTTCTGCCAAAATACAACACAGTGCTCCTTTTATTTACAGGAGTATCCCAACCTTACAAATGGGAAAACTGAGGCTCAGTGAAGGAAAGCAACTTGCTTGCAGGGAAAGGGCACTTCTGCACCTACACACATGCACCCAGGACTGGAGCTACCCTAGTGCCAAGGCCACCAACGGGTACCCTGGGTGGGAAACCATGCCTGTCACAAAGTGTAATCTTGGCAGACAGAGCACCACTCCTTCCACCGTGCCCAACTGCCCTCCACCCCTCGGCCTACCTCACCAAGGGCCCATGGCCTCAGGGAGGTGCTGGGTGCTGCTCCAGAACCCCGTCTCTGTTCACAGCCGGCTCCACAGGAAAATGTGTGCATGTGTACCCACATGGAGATGACAATGGAATCCCAGGCCACCGCACAACTGTCTTCTCTTACAAAACACCAGGTGTGCCTGGGAACTCCATTTCTTCTGAAGTTACTCTGTCAATCAACGCTCCTGGGCACCTCCTGTGGCATTCTGGTCAGCCAGGCAGACACAGCCGTTCACCCTCAGAGAGCCCGCTCTCCACAGAGGGGAGAGACACCCCATGGCTGTTCAGCCTGCAAGTGCACTATGCTGTGCGATTAAATCGGGTCATGGGGCCCTGGTTTAGTGTGGAGGTGGGGGGTGGGCAGGGGTGGGGGCAGTAGAGTGGGTTCCCTGGCTCTCCCAGGTCACTCTCTTTTTGACGTAGCATTCTCATTCCCTGGCCACATTCAGGTCAAAGTCCTCTTGGAACACATTCTTTCTTTTCTTACTGAGAACCAAGCACTTTTGGTTTACTGTTCTAAGTCATGGGGCACGGACACCAAGCCAAGGAAGCCATGTCAGCTTCCAGGTGAATGAGGCAGACGTGATGGCAGAACCGCCAGGTCCTGGCAGGCCACGCCATGGAGGAAACACTTTTGAGTCTGCACACAGACCCCTCAGGTGCCTGCCCCGCTGCCCGGGCCCAGACCAGGGCTCCTATGATTCCCCGGGGAGCCTGCCCCTTATCAGGAGGCGAGGCGTTCTCATCTGGAAGTCATGCCTCGTGGCAGGCATCTCCGTGCCTGGCGAGCCGGCCCACCAGGGCAGCCTCCCGAAGGAGTGCTACACCTGCCACCCGGAGTGGCTGCTTCCCTGAGGCAGGAAGCCACACCCCAGCCACTCTGCTCTCTGGAAATGTCCCCTTGCCTTTCCTATGCCCACTCCTGGGTCTGTCCTGGAAGGCAATCCCGGCAAAGGCTCTGCTATGAACTGGCCACTTCCTCCTGGGCTCTGGATCCCCCCACCCACCACTCTCTCCCAGCCCGCCCTGATGCGCCTCCTCCTCCCCACCTCCAGGCACGTGGCCTCCAGGCCTCTCCGACTAGGAACCTCCTAACAGACAGCAAACAAACCTCTGGAGTTCTTCCTGTTTCCCAGGGCTTCACTCTCTGCGCCGGTTTGAATGTATTATGTCCCCCAGAAAAAGCCATATTCTTTGATGCAATCTTGTGGGGCAGACATATTAGTGGGGATTAAGTTGGAACGTTTGGATTAGGTTGTTTGCATGGAAATGTGCCCCACCCAACTGTGGGTGATAACTCTGATGGGATATTTCCATGGAGGTGTGGCCCCACCCATTTAGGGTGGGCTTTCATCACTGGAGCCATATAAATGAGCTGACATAACAGAGGGAACTCAGGGCAGCTCTGAGTGACATTCTGAAGAGGAGCCACAGCCAAGAGGGACACCTTGAAGAAAGCACAGGAGCTGCAGATGAGAGACAGTTTGAAGACGGCTGTTGAAAGCAGACTCTTGCTCCGGAGAAGCTAAGAGAGGAAAAACATTCCAAGAGCAACTAAGAGTGACATTTTTGAGGAACTGCAGCCTAGAGAGGAACGTCCTGGGAGAAAGCCATTCTGAAACCAGAACTCTGGAGCAGTCTTCAGCCACGTGCCTTCCCTGCTAACAGCGGTTTTCCGGACACCATTGGCCATCCTCCAGTGAAGGTACCCGATTGCTGATGTGTTACCTTGGACACTTTGTGGCCTTAAGACTGTAACTGTAACCAAATAAACCCCCTTTATAAAAGCCAGTTCATTTCTGGTGTTTTGCTTTCCCACAGCATTAGCAAACTAGAACGCTCTCTGACATAAAACGCTAAACAAGAGGGAGAAACTGCCAACTTGGACTTTTAAAGCTTCACTGTTACATGAATTACTGTCTGTGGAAGGGCACTTCTCGGCATGCCCCGACACAAAACACACTGTCCAGCATGTCGTGGTCTGTCGCCGTACTCCTCCCCCTGTGGCCCTGAGCACTTGTGAACATGCTGTTCCCAGTGGGGAGGGAGCTGGGTCCCTTGCTTCCAGCTCACGAGGGGTGCATGCAGGCCATTTCCCACTGGCCATGGGGGGCTGACGCCCACAAGAGAAGCCATTCTTGCTCTCGCTCTCCTACATGTGAGCAAACGCTGTTCCATCTGGGGGGGTTGGGTTGTGCTTTTGCTGGTAACCCCAAACCTGAAATCCATGGAGGAGGCTGCCTCCTGGCATTGCTGCTTCTGGTGGTCGGCACTGTTATGTGCTGCCCTCCCCTCTGTGCAGAGAGACCCCTCCCCAAAGGTGCTCACGGGTGTCTCTCTCTTCCAACACTATTTTTCGTTATATCATACTGTCCGATAACATCGTGAAGTTCCTTTCTTATAAATGAGAAATTAACAGCCCCCTCCCCCCAACACCTATCCTTAAAATAGAGGCTGATAAGTACATCGGTCATTCCACAGATGGGAAATGACAAGGAGAATGAATGATGCACACTGCTTCACTTTCTGCAGACATCACAAACTGACACAGGATAAGGTGAGTCACACGTGAAGTCCTCGGAAGGCCTTCTGAGGCTTCTCAGAACTACCCCAGCCTGTTATGTAGCGTGGCCCTTCTGGCACTGAAGGGTATGCACAGTATACTCCTACAACTTCTTGGCAGCTGTTTGTAATTTCAGTGTTGAAGACTACTCTACTTTGACCTGAGGGCTTGCACCCCCTTTTATATTTTAATTGGCCATTTCTCTCTGGTGTGCAATTTCCCATCCTTTAGGGTAAGGTCATTGGGTGCTGTGGTGTCCTCTCAGTTTTATTTCCCAGGTCATGGCTGTCACGGCACCTGCCCCCGGCCCACCTCCCCAGACTCCATGTCCTTCCGGGCACCAGTGGTGAGGGGGCCTCAAGGTCAAGGTCTTCAGGAATGGCACCACATGGACTATCATTTGCTCAGTATTTTTCTTAGTAGACTTAAAAAAATTAAGGAATATTCAGGTCCTAGGTTTGATTTGCTAGTTACATTTTTTTCTAAATCACACTAAAATAAATAGTCATTTTAAAAAAAGTCTTTCCATATACTACCTAAAATTCTGCACAGTACGGGTGCTTGTGTAGTCAGAGGCTCATAAGGATTTTGGATCACAGGCTCTTCTGAGAACCCAGATAAAAGAAAAATGCATGTCCATGTGCTTGAGACCGAGCCGACCGCATTTCTGCCCAGAAACATCCGCTGCCCCCGGCCCCAAGTCATCATGTCTGTAATCCCAGGATGTTTATGAACTGTGAAAGCCCACCAGGACCCCTAAGGGGTTAAGAACCCTGAACCTAGCTTTCAAATGTGCCATGGACAAAGGTTTATGAAAGCAACAGCAGATGACGATGGACTATTGACTGTATACACACACATATATATTTGCCAGTCAAATAGAAATCATATATAATGATTCAGTGAAGATTCCCCTGCAAATTACTAACTTAAAAATCAAGAGAGGATAAAAAAATATATATAAAAATATATATAAAAAATATAAAAAAATAAAAAATAAAAAATAAAAATAAAAAATCAAGAGAGGACTGGGAAATAAAATAAGTAAATATAACATTAAAAGTTTAAACATATTTTTATAACACTTATACTAAAGGAGCAAGTAATTTAAGAAACAATACTTTCATCTATGATTATAATCTTATATTCTTGTATATCCACAAGCTGGGAGTGCCATAAATTATTGAATTTCTATTTGGGTGAGAAATTGGGGGAAGACTTTATAACTTATCTTAATTTTATTTCCACTTAAAATTTGCCCTATTGTTCTCATCCTAACACCGATGATGGTAATGGCAACAAGCCACCATGGCACAGCTCTTTACACATATGCCAGTTGAGGAAAATAAAAAGACACCCAAAATGTTCACACTGCACACACACACACACACATGGAGAATATTTCTGGACTCTTAAAACCTACTTACACTCATTCAAATTCTTTAGCTATAAGAATCCCTCAACATGAGTAGACTTGTAGTCTCTCCAGCAGGGATGGAAACACACTATCAAGTCCGACACTACTGCATGGGAGGGTTGAGAGTTTTTCTGAACAAGTCTGAATCTCTGGCTGCTTATTATTTTGTTCTCAAGGCACAGACTATGCATTTGGTAATTTAATTAAGCTTGATTTGGGGTCGTGTAGTACCTGTCATGTATCTCACAAGTAACCAAAGCATCTTAGGACTCCATGCAGCAACAGAAGAAGGGAAACCCAATGGGACACGGATGTACTTGGTCTTGATACAAAATGGATCACATACGTCATCAACTTATCTTGTCTTACCCAATGTTAGAACTGTTTCAACTCTGCCTTACTTAGTTTCTTCAATAGAATAGCAATGCACCTTCATAAGGAATTTGGAATATCAAGTACCCAGAGAAAAAAATTAAGCATAATGCTACCCCTCTGAGGGAACTCTGAGCCAGTTAATGTATTTTTCGCAGTTCTTTACAGTTTATCTCTTTTCAACATAGTTAAGAGGAGACCGAAACCTTTCAGAGCCAAACGACCCTCTGACGGTAAGGTACGGCACCTATTAGAAGAACCTGCCTCGGTGACCTGGACCGCTTTTGAACGGAGCCAGTCAACTAGAGGTGTCAAAATTCCTTGCAGGCTCTCACCACGACACCTCCCTGGCGATACGGGGCTCCTCCTCTGTGCGGAGGCAAAGCCGCCACACAGGATTGAAGGATGGAGCACAAGCCACAGCACAGATTCGTAACAGTTACGACAGCTGACCCACACCTCTTTCTCAGGCTTCACTTCTTCATCCCATTGCTACAACATCACCAGCTCCTGTTCCCGGGGACGGTCTCATGGAAAGAGCACCCAGCTCAGAGTCAGAAGACCAGGGTCGGGGCTTGGCTTAACTGCTGTGATTAGTGCGTCCTTAGGAATGCTACTTCTCTGAGCTTCAGTCTCATCTATACACATACTTGTACATTTGATTATCCTTTTTAAACACGGTTGTAGATTTTTTAACTAAAAATTTCACCTTGACTTAAGTAGTTATCAATTATTTTAGTAATTTTCAAGAAAGCTTTCTTTTTAATAACAGTATTTTTCCAGGTAAAAAGTCCACAGTTTAAAATGTTATTAACCGCTTGCTGAGAATTATCCATATGGATGGGAATAACGCTGTTCATTTTTTTGCACATAGCCAGTACTTTAAGACACAGGAAGGCCATGCACACCCAGAGTGCTGAAAATAACACACTAAAAATACAGGAATAGATTTTGTACAAAGACCCACGGGGAATAACATTTCTGTAAACATTCAGTAAATCAGAAAAAGGAAAAACAAGCTGAGTGCCTGAGAAGGTCCTCAGGCAGTGAGCAGCTGGCAGAACATGTTTATGCTCGAGGTCTCCTATGGGGTTGCCTTAGGGAGTACTCGAAATGAAAAAGCAGTTCCAAAAATTTTCTGTGGACTGGCCGAAGAGGTAATTTTGAAAGAATCCATCTATTGAATATACTAAATTCTTAAAGATTGACCTGGCACAGCTAATGGATTATAGCCCTTCCTGTACCTGATGTGGCAACACACTTCACGACAAGGAAGGGAAACCCAGTGGGACACGGATGTACTTGGTCTTGATACAAAATGGATCACATACATCATCAACTAATCTTGTCTCACCCAACATTAGAACTGTTTCAACTCTGCCTTACTTAGTTTCTTCAATAGAATAGCAATGCACCTTCATAAGGAATTTGGAAAATAAAAGTACCCAGAGAAAAAAAAATTAACCATAATGCTACCCCTGAGGGAACTGAGCCAATTAATGTATTTTTTGCAGTTCTTTACAGTTTATCTCTTTTTCAACATAGTTACGATTTCACTGTACTAATAATTTTGTAACCTACTGGACAACGTATAGATGAACTTTAAAACCTATTTTCATCTTGAACACTAGCACAAAGGAAGCAAAAACGAAACTCCTTTTGGTTCTCCCTCTAAGCGAACTGCCCTGGTAACTAAACGCCCTTGTCAACGACTGATCACAAACACGAGCTGAGCATGAAAACGCGCGGCACCCAAGGCCTCGGCTGCCCCCACCAGGACGCCAGTGTCTTGCGCTATTCGCGGCAAAGCATGGAGACAAGACAAGGCCAGCAGGGACCTTTATACATGGAATTCTGAAAGTGCTCACAGAATTATGAAGACAGGCAGAACAAGATATTCCAAAAATACCAGATAAAGACAGCAGGACACGAGGTGTGGGTATTCACCAGGCACCCCTGAAGGAGTTCACAGATGTGACAGAGAAAAACATGGGACACACAGTGCTCCAGGAGAAGCTGTAGCTTCAGGTGGCATTTGTGCTTGCCGTCGCGCCCCACCAGGGGTCCTGCCAGGCTCACGGGACACGCACACCTTCACAGCATTGGGGTACAAACTGCTGACACGGTCCATCTACCTCCTCTCACAAAGGGACAAAGGACTTCCTGAGCCTCAGTACAGGTGTCTGCACTGCCTCCTTCCAGCCCACAGCTCTTCCCTGAGACGGGGATGGGCCCCCCTAACCTGGGCAGGCCTCCCCTCCTGCTCTCTGACACCCCTGGACAGGCTGACACGGTGGTGACAGAGGGAGCTCAGTGTGCCAGTGCTGGTGCTAAGGGCTTCACCTGTATTTGTGCTGACCTCACAACTGCCCAGCGAGAGGGCTGCCTGGCCACCTGCCCCGTGGGGCTGCAGGGCAGGCCCTGCCACACGCACCCACTGGCAGGTCCAGAACCAGGTCCCCACCAACCCCGCCCCACCCCTTGGGATGTGACTGTTCCCTCCTGTACCTCCTTCTCCTTTTCTCCCAATGACATTTACAACTAAACAAACAGGACCCCCCCTCCGACCATTAGTGATTCCACAGATAGCTGCAGAGCACCTAGCACATGCCAAGCACCGAGCTAGTGAAAGAGCAGTGCCAACTCCTACCCTCACAGAGGTTTACACGACCACGGGCAGGACATCTGAGAAGACAAGCAGGCCTCTGTTGGCACTGAGTACCCCAAAACAAACCCACCCAGATAAGGCTGAGAGAGCGTGGGGAGGCCAGGGAAGGCCAGGGTGCCAACGGCCCCAAGGGGCAAGAGCTCCAAGTACGTCTGGCTGTGCAGAGGGGAACGAGGCGGGTGCCGAGGGACAGGAGGGCTCCGGTGGGTGTCCAGCAGGAGCAGCTGTGCTCACACAACCTTCCTGCCCCACCAGTCATGCCTGTGCCCTTCTTCACAGCCAAGTTCCTGTGAGGTGGCAGTGCTCATGTCTCCTCTCTACGAGCCCCCTTCGCCTCCACCGGCTGGAGGCCAGCTTCCTTCCTGCCACTTGAATGCAACTGTTCTCACTGCGGGCAGGGAGCTGTTTGCTGTGAAGCAGCCCCTGGGCAGCAGTGACCCCACCTGCCAGGGCCCCCACTGCACACTATGGCACGCGTCCACCCCCGTGACGACTCCTCCACAAGCAGAGGCTGGGCGTGGGGCATGGAGATGGTGCCATGAGCAGTGCCTGGTCAGCCAACGTATTTGGTGGTCTGCAGAGTATTTCTGAAAAACACAAATTCATTGCTGACACTTGTAAACTAAACTACTATTTCCCATAAACCCCCTGCATTTCCCACTTCTCTGGAAAATCTGGAGCCTTGTTCTGTGCACTCTGTCATGGCTATAATCCACATCTCATCAGCTACTATGTCCTGTTGGTGCAGACTCCATCTGTGCTGGGCGAGGAGGTTAGACACAACGGTTAGCCCTCGGCTGCAGGAGCGTGTGCCTGAGTCCAGGGGGCCCCGCACTCAGACATGCTCATCCTCTCAAACACTCTGAGTGCATCGTCCCTCCAAGTGCCCACCATTTTCTGTTTAAAGAAAAAAAAGCAGCCTATTTTCTTGAGGGGAAGGAGTCACTAAGGGTACCCCATCAAAGGCAGTGCTGTGGCGATACACCCTGCTGAGGGCGACAGCCCACAGGAGCTGCCCTGCCTCAAGGAGGGCACTGCCTGCAGCCTGCTGAACCGTGACGGCCCCATGGCACCGACCCCGAGGCATGGGAAGAAGCCAGCAGGGCTTCTCAAAGCCAGAGCTACTTGGATCCTTCCTTCGTCCTCTGGCAGTGGGACAGGCAGAGGCCCAGGCGAGCACCCACAGTCAGGGGGCCCCCGGGGTGCCACCACTGACCATCTATACTGCCATTCCCTGGATCAGGCCGGAAAACTCCTCCTCAGACAGGACAGCCGCGACCTGCTCCCTGCAGCTCCCTCCTTCTTGATTCACCCCGTCTCCCTGTCCATTCCCTGTAGGGGCCACACCCCTCACCCTCACTGTGACTGGCCTCTACGTAAAAACACAGCCACCATTCAATGCAAGGGTCGCAGATCCTACCCCCGTGCCCAGATTTCTATTCCTAACCACTGGAAACAGCATTTAACTTAAGCAGCTTCAACCACAGGCTATGAAAAGGGAAAGCAGGAAAGACAGAGGGGACTCGGTGCTCGGTGAACTTGCATCCCAGTCCTGGAGCACATACAAGGCAGCGGCAAGACACCACAGCTTCCCCGCTCCCAGCTCTGGCCTGACTCTCAGGTATGAGCACCACCTGTGCGGGGCAGAATGGGGGCTGTAAAAGGTGTGTCACAGGTCTGTACATGTCCGGGCCATGTGTGCTGAGCTTTTGCATGACTCTGCCTGTTGAGGACATTCGCCACATGTACTGAGGGCAGGACCAGGCTGCCGAGTAAAACCCAACTGCATAACACAAGGTCTGCTCTTTGATTTGAATGTTCAGAGAAACATATGATCTGATCACTTAAAGAAATATCAAAATTCTCAAATTTAAGAGGTTTTTTGAGTACACACTCAAGTGAGAGATTTTGAAAGTCTAAAAAATATTATTTAAAATAATATTAAAAACATTAAGTTAGCACATCAAAATTATACATTAGCCTTACTGGGTGCCATTCTAAAAGAGAAGTACAAAAGAACACAGTTGTCATTTTAACCAAACTTGGTCCAAGAAAAGAGCTGCTTACATCTTAAAACAGAATTAATCTCCGACTGAATTTTCAATTTCTAAATGAAGGAGTCAATAATGGATTCATTATATCAGATTTCTAAGTGAAGTAGGCTGACAGATGAATTTCAGTAGCTTTTGCTAAATGTGATTCTCTCATTAAGTATTCAACCACTGAATAAAATTATTAAAAAGAGCTGATAATGAGACCAAGGCAAAACACTTTCAAGTAATTTCTTAAATAGAACCTCAAGATTTATCTTCAATTAAAATCTTTAAGCAATTAAAAAGATAAAAGAATGGCAATCCATAGAGTAAGAACTGTGACTAAATCTGTGATGCATCTGGTATGTTTTATGCTGTGTGTCTTTTCTAAGAAAGCTGCACAGGAGACAATCCTGTAAGTCTCCTTCTCTCCCTCTTGCTTCACAACAGAATGTTGTTTAGGGTGGCACTGTGCCTAACTGAAAACCCACATTGCATGGGAAGACAACAGAGCAACATTCTGGCCAACAAGAACAAAAAGAAGCTACTGGATGAGCATCTGGGAAACCTCTTTAAGGGGAGCTCTCTGCCTTTGCCCCTCACATTCTCCTCTGATGCCGAGATGATGTTGGAGACGCCATCTTGCAAACATCAGGTGACAAGTGAAAGGATGAAAACTACAGGCTAAGGATGGCCAAAAAAAATGATGAAACGCACCTGAGCTCCTCCTGGCATGGTGCACTGGACTGCCTACCTGTGCACTCCTTTCTACATGGGGCAAAGGAAATGCTTGTTTGGTTAAACCACTGTCACTGCATTGGTCACGTGTGGCTGAACGCACTCACAACCAACACAGCCAAGCCCTCAGGTCATGACTTACAGTCTGCGGTGTATTCCACCTGGGACGTCTGCGCAGCCGTGCCCTCTGCTGCCTGCGCGGTGGGCGTGGAACTGTCGGCCTGGGCTTTACGCACAAGGGCTGCAAGAGGGTGATCAGGATCCACCACCTTCAGAGGCTAGAGACAGACACAACACACGGTTTTATCATTTTCTCTACTGTGCACCACGTAAAACTCTCCTGATGCAAAAGGCTCAACTCAACTTTAAAATACAGTATGTGTATTTCTTCCTCTGCTTTTTTCTCTAAATGCCTTCAGAATACTGAGATATGATCACATACTTTGGTAAATCCTTAAACAGGCACGTAGGTGGTGTACAGACGTCCTTGACTAATTTGTGATTAAGTACTTTAGCTGGGTATGAGTTCCAGAGAAACTCAGCAAATGGAAGGCTTTAATCAATAGCCACCAAGGAAAGGGAGAGGGCATCAGGATGAGACTGTTACTAATAAAAGGGTTTGTGTCCAAATTCACTCACAACTTGAAACTTTGTCCTTCCTTAAAGGAATTTCTGATTTTTAATCACCAACAGTTTCAGAGGTCAGATCAATTAAGAAGCGTTCCCTTGAGGGATCAGCCAAGCTGCAGGACTGCTAGAAGCAAAATGCTTAGGACTGACAGAATCCTGTTTTCTATATCACAAATGACAGATTCAGTGGCATAAATTAACCACCCAAAAAAAATGCTGAATGAGTCCTTTATAAAAATGATGGCGGACGAGATCAGAAGTAAAAATGTTTATTTTAAAACTACCTATGAAGGCAACAGAGCACTTCAAGAAGCATATATTCTGAATATCTATAAAACCCAATCATAGTATAATGCAACCTGAATAAAACAATTTCCAAGTCTTAACCAACTTATTCGAAATATCCCAAAATAGTTAAATTATAAGAAAATTATTTATTCATAAAATTTATCACATGGGAAATACAAGAAATAAGGGGAGCAAATTCTTTGCCATCAAGTTAAAAACAAAACAATAATGCACAGTAAACCAAATGATGATAAAATAAGATACTGCTATAACATACAAGAAATGGCAAGCTTAATATTGTCCAAAATTAAATTAGTGTAAATTCTGTTTACAACATGAGAAGAAGAGTTCAATATTAAGATAACAACCTTCATAAGCTCTTCAAGGCGATTGCACTTTTTGGACGCAAAGAGGGACGGATGCAGGTAGTTACCATCTTCCTCATCATCGTCGTCGTCATTGTCAGAGTTGACCCCTGATTCTGAAATCAAAATTACATTTCAAGATTTTGGTGTAGGGTGAGGCAAAAGGCACAGAATAAATTATGTAACACTCAGAAGCAAAGGCAGAGCAATATCCAGATGTCCCTTGGCTCTCTGTCCAGAAAGCATGTTCGGGAGTTACCCTGGATGACCTGGCCACCCAAGCTGCTCAGCAGAGAGGCAGCCAGGAGGAGGGACGAGACCCGACACCGGCATGTCCCCCCCAGCATTCACCAGCCAGAGGCATCGTATACTACTCTAAAACCAGAGTTGCTTGACTGTTGCCCGAAAAAAGCCAAAACATCTTACTGTTTATGGAAGAAAAAGAAATTTAAAAACAACAACGAACTTGAGGAAGATGAGATCTATAATAAGATTTATACAACTCTGACTATGAACAACATATTTTAGCTGAAAAAAGCAAATTCAACAGACGACTACATATACAGACAGTTGTCTCTGAATGTTCTTTAAAATAAAGCTAAATGGCTTTTGTAGTAAGAATTCTAAACATAGACAGCACTACAAAAAAGCAGTTTAAAACAGATAATCCAAGTAAAGTGGCCACTCGCAATTTTGGGGACAGTGTGACTTACTGCACCAGCACTGAGCACAGTGGTGCAAGTGCCCTGACAGAGGGCCAGTTTTCTCTCTGGAATGTTGAGCAGCCAAACGAGAGGAAAAGTATGCCACGCAGATTTTACGTTCTGAAAGCCTTGACATTTAATTATATTTCACATGTCTATAAAAATGATACCTAAGAACTCAATACAATTTTAAGAATTGTCAAAAAGAGCTTTGCACTGTCCTATGGGTGCAGCACCCAGGTAAATTATCATGCCTTATGGGCAGGATTTCATACATATTCTAAAAATTCTAAAGCACAGATTTTCAACCATGCATCTTGGTACTTCTTCCAGAGCTACGCCCGCCCCACCCCTCCGCAACAGAGGCTAGAGTCGACCCAGCACAGAAACAGTTGACGTACTTTTCTTCTCTTCATTTTTGTTTTCTGCCAGTACTGTGTACCTTCCTTCTTTCATGGCTTTCTGGATGAGTTTATAGTAGGGGTTGAGGTAGTGATCAAAACGCAGAAAGTCAAATTGAGAGTTCCGGGCCTGCTTGGCTTTCAGCATTATTTCAAACTGTGCTCCCTGTTTGCACACAAAATTGGCTGTCCTCTCAATGATCGCATGCATTTTTGCTGTTGGTGGCTACGAGAAAACACATATATTCACATTATCAATTCTTCCTCTTTTACTGGCCCCATCATTAATCAAAACGTAGAAATCACCATATTTTCATTCTCATTTATCAGAAATAAGGACATCTCGATTTTTACCGACTTTTGCGAGCTCACCAGAGGGACAGTAAGCCACTGGCTGCCCAGGCCCCTTGGCACTGGGCCACGTGATGACCACCCTTATTTCACCAGGATTCTGTGGGGGAGAAAAGTTTCCACTGAAGCTGCCCATACTACCTGATACAGGACCGATGGGAGGCAATCTTCTTTAAATTATTTTTTTTTTTTACTGTGTAATATAGCATATATGCACAGAAGTGATAACTTTCCAAGTGCAAATTAACAAGCAGTCAGAGAGCAAATTTCAAAGAATGTTACAGGTTTCAGTTCCACAGTTTCAGTTATTTCCTTACTGTGAAATATAATATACATGCAAAAAGGTATAACTTTCGAAGTATGATTTAACAAATAGTTACATAGGAAATTTTCAAAAATTTTATGAGTCACAGCACCATAGTTTCAGTTATTTCCTTATTGTGAAATATAACATATATACAAGAAGGTGATAACTTTCAAATTACAGTTTAACAAGTAGGTATCAGAGCAAATTTCAAAGAATACTATGAGTTACAGTTGCACCATTTCAATTCTTCCTTCTAGCTATTCTAATACCCCAGCAACTAAGAAGACAGAAAATTAAACAGATTCAGTATGCATCATACTCGTCAAATTCCATCTTGTCTGTTCTACCCCTTCCTCTAGTTTAATCACTTTCCCGATCTTCAGGGATATCCAGGCAGTGACCACCCTAACTTGCCCATGTTGAAAAGGCTTTTTTTTTTTGCACCAAACCAACACATTTTACACAAAACAGAGTTTGGTAACCTGGGCTTTATGATGGCTTCAGCGGGTTTGTGAATCTGCTGAAGGTAAATGCAAATTTGGTATCTAGACATGCATTTTTTTCTATGGAGAAAGCAGTGTTTTAGTGGGTTTCTTGAAGTATCTAAGAACTGTTCCTCTTTCATTTTCTTAGCTGGGACTAGTTCTCACAGCCTGGAGGCTCTAACAAAAAAGTGTTCTAAGCACCCACAGAAGCCACAGGCTCACATTAAGTCTTTCCTTCTGCAACTGCACTCTCCCAAAGTTACACGCGTAATTCCTACTCCCTGCAGGAGGGTGCTTGGGGCTCCAGATTAAGGACCTTGAGGACAGCCTAGGTGTGGACCGGCAGGTGATACAGCGCGCACATCCAGGGAGTCATCTTGTCGCCTCATCCTGAGCCCCTCCTAGGAGTGACATCCCTGCCTCTTCGCCGCACCCTCGCCCGACGCTCCCTTCACAGGGCGCCCCCATCCCCCCACCCCCATGGCACTCGGGAGAGCGAGAAGCGGGAGCCAGGCCTCTAAAACATCTTTCACAGCAATGACACGAACACCAGCAAGCTGCACACAGGTAGAACCAGAAATTATTCTTATTATGGTTAAGAATCCATAATGCTTTCGTAATTTCAGGGCCTCACCCTTCGTAAAATATAAAATGGTTTACTTCTCAAATTTAATTCTTTCCTCCTCTCCTAATGAACAGTATTTACTTATCCCAAAATAAAATACCAGGTGAAAGGCCCACCATGCTTGTTCTACACGGTAACAAAAAGGAGAGCTCCTGATGCAGACTTTCACTGGGTTTGACTAAACAGTACACTGAAACAGAATATTCCATACACACAGCAGTTACTAATGATCATTTCAGAATAATGACCCTCAAAGGATCCCAGTACAGGTTCTCTCTACTGCCCAAGTCAACTTGCTGATGTAACATGTATTAAAAGGAGACCCATTTATGACACAATGTTATGCCAATAACAGTCAAAAGCAATCCGTAAGTAATTTTACAAAGCAACAATGATTACAGGAAAACAACACATCTTATGAACATATTTCAAGGTCTCCTAACATAGTAAGTGGAAACAAGATGAACACTTTTTGTTTGGAAAAGGCCCTTCTTTGCTCTCTTTGTTACATAAATCTAAGATAAATCCTTGTCCATTAAAGAATTTCATGATCATTCCTAACATAAATGAACATTTATAAAGGTACAGTAAATATACAAATATGTTCATGTTATAAGGATTGACCAATAAAGGGGACAAATGTTTTCTTAGTTTAAATCCAATGGGAGGCCTCTTGTTTAAGAACACAGACTGAACCCAAGAAGGTAGTCTGGGATTTTCCTCCAAAATCCCATTACAATGATTTAACAAAGCTTCCAGGGTAGGCATTGGAAAATGGAAGAATACCCTCAAGTGTGGTTTTCTAGAAGCTTCCGAAGTGCTCTAGCTGAGAACCAGCACAGGGGACAAAGGGGAACAGCGCAGGATGGAAGACGGGGTGAATGACCGAGGAGACCCGGTGACAGGAGCACGGCCAGAGAGAGCTACAGTGAAGAAGCGCCGGAGCCATCACAGGGCTGGGGGGGAAGCGCAGCCGTGCTGGAGGCGACCACGACAAACAGAACCTCAGGAGAGGCAGCTCAGCCAAGTCCTGGCAGTGACAACACATGTCCTGGTGCCGGCTAACACGTCTATGCTCACCTTCTACGTGCAGAGGGGGAATAGTCGTACACTGGCCAGCCAGCCGCTCCCAGCTTCCAGACCCCAACGGGCAGCCATGCCCTCGGTCACTCAGCCCTCACCTTCTGTCCTCAGTGTTACATTCAGGTGTGGCCGCCACGGGCACAGGGAGCCTGCCTCCATGAGAAGTAACGGTCTAGTGTAAACAGGCAATTGGAAATCAGCACGTTTCTGGGGGAGCCGCCACCTCTCAGGAGAAAGCCCACGGTAAACACGGAGCAGGTGACCCCTGGGAACAGGTGGGCAGAACAAGCCACAGTCTAACTGGCTTCCCAAGAGAACGAAGAGATCTGTGGGAAAGCTGCTCTGACCAAGGGGTCATCTCAGAGAAGAAGGAAGTTACTGGATATTAAAATAAAAGCTAATGGAAGGACCAAGAAGCAGGACGGACACAGGTGGAAAACAAACTGGCGATCTAGAACACCAAATCACATAGGTCGGCAAGTCTCCAAAATATAAAACAACAAGACCAACAAATGGCAATTGTAAGAGAAAAACTTAAAAAAAAAGAAAAAAGGTCAGCACCAGGAGACATGATGGTCACTTTACGGGAGATCTGAAATGATGGGAAACAGAAGGCAACTTCTTTGAAAAACACATAAACCTTCATCAAAAGGGCCAAGTAAGTGGTAAGCAGGAATAATGAAGGAGACATATTCTCACACGCAATCAAGTGGCATTTTTGAATGGCAAAAATAAACAGAAATCCAAAAAGATTCCAGAAAAACAAGACACATACAGAAGAAACAAGCACCAGAAAGGCAACAGATCTCTTACCCCAACACCAATGCTGAGGAACACTACAGAGCAATGATTACCAAGTTCTACAGAGAACAAATTTCGGACCCAGAATTTTATACCTAAGGAAACTATTTTTCAAGTATGAAGGGCAAGATAAAGAGGCAAGACAAATAACGGCAAGAAAAGAAAATGCAGAAAGTTATGGCTGTAGCTAAACAGCCGCAGAAAATGAGGCTGAAAACTAGTGAAACTGTTTAGAAGGACTTCTATATTTCTTTTTTTTTTTCCTTATGTCTCAACTGTGTCCCTTTGAGCCGCCTCTTCTCCATCCTCAGATCCCATCGACGGTCATCCCTGGCATTCAATTGTCATCTATTTAGACTGCCTTTTTTTTCCCCCTCAATTGTGGAAACATATACACAGCCTAAATCTTCCCATTCCACCCCTTCCCTAGCATTCCATTAGTGGGATTAATCACATTTAGAATGTTCACCTTCCCACTGTCCATTACTACAAATTTCCCTTCACCTCAAACAGCAACCCTGCACTCATTTCTTAACTCCCCATTGCCCCTTCCCCCATTTCTCTTAACCCATACTCTACCTTTCATCTCTATGGTCATATTCTCTGATAATTTCGTGTTTACTGTGGGGCTTAAAAGTAAACTCTTAAATCCGTAACAATCTTGTTTAACTCTGATACCAACTTAACTTCAATAGGACACATAAACTATGTTCCTATATTCCTCCATTCCCCCACCTTTATATAGTTCTTGTCAAAAATTACATATTTTACATTGAGTTCAAAACCACTGATTTGTCATTAGAGTGTGTATATTTTATATCATGTAGGAAAGTAAATAGTGGAGTTACAATTCAAAAATTATTGACTTCTATTTGTATTCCATTGTGGTCAGAGAATGTCCTTTGAATATATTCAGATTTGGATTTTTTAATTTATTGAGGCTTGTTTTATGTCCCAGCATATGGTCCATTCTGGAGAAAGATCCGTGATCACTAGAGAAAAATTAGTGTCCTGGTGATTTGGGCTGTAAGGTTCTATATACGTCTGTTAAAATTCTCTATATCTCTTTCTCCTTTCTTTGTTTCTCTGTCGGTAGGGCTCCCTTTAGTATCTGAAGTAGGGCAGGTCTTTTATTAGCAAAATCTCTCAGCATTTGTTTGTCTGTGAAAAATTTAAGCTCTCCCTCAAATCTGAAGGAGAGTTTTGCTGGATAAAGTATTCTTGGTTGGAAATTTTTCTCTCTCAGAATTTTAAATATGTCATGCCACTGCCTTCTCGCCTCCATGGTGGCTGCTGAGTAGTCACTACCTAGTCTTATGTTGTTTCCTCTGTATGTGGTGAATTGCTTTTCTCTTGCTGCTCTCAGAACTTTCTCCTTCTCTTCAGCACTTGAGAGTCTGATCAGAATATGTCTTGGAGTGGGTTTATTTGGATTTATTCCATTTGGAGTTCGCTGGGCATTTATGCTTTGTGTATTTATATTGTGTAGGTGGTTTGGGAAGTTTTCCCCAACAATTTCTTTGAATACTCTTTCTAGACCTTTACCCTTCTCTTCCCCTTCTGGGACACCAATGAGTCTTAAGTTTGGACGTTTTATTTTATCTACCGTATCCCTGAGATCCATTTCGATTTTTTTTCTCCATTCTTTCTTTTGTTCTTTCATTTTCCGTTCTGTGGACTTCTAGGACACTGAGTCATTGTTCAACTTCCTCTAATCTTGTACTATGAGTAATTTGGCCAACAGTTTATTTTATTCCCATAAGATCTTCAATTTTTTTATTTACTCTTGCAATGTCTTCCTTATGCTCTTCTAGGGTCTTCTTTATGTCCCTTATATCCTGTGCCATGTTTTCGTTCCTTGATTGTAGTTCTTTGATTAATTGTGCCAAGTACTGTGTGTCTTCTGATATTTGATTTGGGTGTTCAGGATTAGGTTCCCCATATCATCTGGTTTTATCATATGCATTAAGATTTTCTGTTATTTTTGGCCTCTTGGCACTTGCTTTGCTTGATAGGGTTCTTTCAAGCCTGGCTCTCCCCCCAACATTTAACAATGCCCTCAGGGCACTGCCGTGATGTCCCCTGCATACCGGAAACCTAGAAGGACTCCTAAAGTAGAAAATCATGTGAAAAATAACATCTAGTAATTTCAATAAACAAACTGGAGGGAGCAGGAAAGGAACACTGAAGCTTCTTGTGGTGGGAGGTTATAGACTATGATTTATTCCTGATATTACAGGAAAGAGATAAGTTTAATGAGTCATCATTATTATAAAGTAATTATTGGCCCCGTTCAACTGAATTTCCCTATTTTGGGTGTAACTTTTCAGTTTTACTTTTTACTTGAGTTTTAGCATTCTTTCCTTTGTTTTGATTTCTAACCAGTTTCTAAGCATGAACTGGGGAGCAGAAGGGGCAGAGTGGATGATGGCGCCGCATTTGCTTACCCCCACGCTCAAACGCTTTAGTTCCCACGCACGCGGCCAGTGGCAGTGGCAGGGGCAGCCGTTTGCTGGGTGCGATGAGCTTCGTTTCAGCATCAAGCAACTCGGGCAGCACTGGTGAGGCTGCAGCCTGAGTTGGGGGCTCCGGGGCTGTGAAGACTAACTCAGATATGCAATGTGGTATCTAGTTTTCTACCATGCAAAAGTTAACTGAACAGTTGACACCCACAGATTGGTGGGGAAATTTGCAAATGCAAATTTTTTGTTTGACTCTTTTATTTCGAACTATCCTGCTTAGAAATCTTATTTCAGAAAAACAGCATGAGCAGTCTCCAGCTGCAGAGGTGGTAGTAGATGTTAATGTCACAACTGTGCATTCTTCAGATTTTTCCACCTCTGACTTCTCAGGTTGTTCATTTAATGAGTCCTGAATGTCTGGCTTCCTGTTGGCAAGCCGGCTGACAGGAGGTCCAGGGTTTTAGCAGACGAAAGACTCTGCCTGCCTACCTGTGCCAGAGATACAAGCATTGCAAGTGAAGACTTAAGACAAACTCACTGACAACCAGATTCCTCTCAGGACTTGGCACAAACTCTGTTACATTCTTGGTACAAACAAGCAAATTGTCACAGAAATTTAGTTAATATCTTACAAATGAACATGTCTGTACATTGCTTTAGTAAATGTGTGCACTATAAACATCTATATGACCTGGGATTACGTTTTTATTTTGAAATGGGAGCTTTCTGCTTTACAAGTTCATTAAAAACTAAAGACTGTCTGTAAAAGAAATGAGTTTTTTTAAAACAACAAAAAATGCCTTGCTGACTCACTTGAAATCAAAATCTCCCCCAATTTTTAATAGACTACTTCAAGCCACTTGTTAAGTAATATTCCTTTGCAAATCATTTTAGATTTAGTGTTAAAACTTTTTCTCAATGTTCTTTTTTGTTTAAAGAATTTTTTATTTGAATCATCTGAAGGGGAAAGACATTCTTGCATGTTTCTTTTCCTGAATGATTCGCAGCCCAAACCCCCAGCTCTGTGACAGTCAGGCCTTGGTATTACGACTCCTGCTGCCCCTGTCCCACCAGCGAGACTGACCTTAAATAAGAGTCAAGTGCTCAGCAGACGACACTCCCCCTAGGTGAGCACCTCACAGTGGCAGGCCATGTGACATGGACCCTTCCCGCCCCGCCCTCCATACAGGTCACGGGGGGCTTCCTCTCTCAAATTTTATTTGTGTGCCCTTTTTTCTCTCTCTGACCCAAGAGAAAAAAAATTTTCGATGAGAATTCCTTAGGATAATTTATTTATTTATAGCATGTCAGAATAAATCAAACAAAATTAGCGTGAAACCACTGCCAGGAAAAAAAAGATATAAGTTTAAATATGCATGTAAAACATATGTTCCCTAAGCCACACAAACATACTGAGGCTTCCAAATGTACTCTATGAGGCTAGCATGGCCACAACACCAAAACCACGCAAAGAAAACCTGGTGAAAGGAGACGACAGAACAATTTTACTAAAGCAAAAGTCGTAAATAACATATCCCGAATCCTGGATGACAATAGCAAATACTAGTCCTTTTATATACAGGCACTTTACCCATACCAATTCGTTTAATTTAATTTTCACACTAACCCTTTCATGACTGCTCTAGTTTTCAACTTATGGGTGAGGAACTGTGGCCCAGGGAAGACAGAAACTTGCCTCTGGCCGCAAGGCTCATAAGGGACCGGCGAGGGTCTGCCGTGGAATGGAACCTCGGCCACTGCCCAGACCCTAACACCACGGAAAGACGCTGTCTCAGCCTGCTTCTCCTTCCCTGCTAGAGGGCAGGTGCCAGCACAGCAGGGGCCCTTGGGTTTTCTCACTAGTGCGTCACAAGTGTCCTCAACACTGCCTGGAAGCTACCATGGCACTCAATAAACACGTAAGTATGAGACTGTCTAAAAAATCCAAGTGCCTCAACTGAAAACCAGGACCAGATGGAGATGGCTGTAAAAATTATTATACACCTGCACTACCTGTCTCCCACGTACCTGCACTACCTGTCTCCCATGTACCTGTACTACCTGTCTCCCATATACCTGCACTGTCTCCCACATACCTGCACTACCTGTCTCCCATATACCTGCACTGTCTCCCACATACCTGCACTACCTGTCTCCCACATACCTGCACTACCTGTCTCCCATATACCTGCACTGTCTCCCACATACCTGCACTACCTGTCTCCTATACACCTGCACTACCTGATCTCCTAAGCACTGGCAATAACCAAAAGAAAAAGAACTAAGAAGACTCTGAGTATAGCATATATACTAGGTACACTTTTTCAAAATTCTCCCCAAATTAATAAACAAATTCAAGGCAACGTCCAACAGAATTTCAACAGGAATTGTGAAAAATTTACCTGAAATAGTAAATTCCTTAGACCAGGCAAACATTTTTTTGACCTAGAACAAAGTGCTCTGAGCTGGACCCGGGGTTCTCATGGGGGCCCCGGAGCAGCAGCAGCACCACGGCCAGGGAAGTGGCTAGAAAAGCGTCTTTCCCACCGCCCCCGACTTCCTCAGCATGAACCTGAGAGTGGGCCCTACAATTTGGTGCCCTTCAGTGCAAGGTAAAACTGGGGGCTGGGACCAGCCGATCGAAGAGGCAGAGCAGACCTGCCACACCGCGGGAACTGCAGGCAGGCAAAGGTGCCGCTCCCGATCAGTGGGGAAGGAGCAGGCATTTGAGAAAGGCGGCCAGACGGCGATGCTTGGGGGAAGAACATTCGGCACACCCTCACCCACAGCCCAGGTCAGCATCGGACTTGTTCACTACCACTCAAATGTACGAAGGGACTGCAGAAGCACTGGCATGAGAAGGGGGAGAATATTTTTTAAATCTTGGAGTAGGAAAGAAAGGTCTTCCTAAGCAAAAATCAAAAGCCATAAAGGAAATCAGTGACAGATCCAACTCCGTAAGCACATTTAAATTTTGCGTGGAAAGAGACCCATAAGGAGAGTTTAAAGACTAACAGACCAGCAAAAACCCTGCCCAGCACAGTGGGCAGGGAAGGCATTCCCCACAGAGCCCTTCCCTGGGAGGAGGAGGCCGGCCACCCCAGAGAAAGGCAGGAATGAAACACGGGTCCCGTGCCCCATTCCAGGGCAATATGTCACCTAAAGCAGGCTGAAAATAAAGCTCTAACACGTATAACATCCAGTCAAGTGTAACTGTTAGTGGTTGAGCGCTCCAGAGTGGGGCCACTTGAACCCCAGACCTGACCCTCACACATCCAACCTCAGGCAAGCTGCTCGGGACCTTGAAACACAATGTTCTCTCTTCTGGAAAAGAGGCGTCAATCACCATCTGCATCACAGGTAGCACAGTACTCAGTGAGAAACAGGCCCAGAACCTGGCACACAGCAGGTGCTCAATAAATGCCAACTGCATGCTGTTGTTGATAGTGCTCCTGAACCACACCCTGCACCTCTTTCCCCTGCTCCTTGTTCATAAGAGGATTCCCTTTGGAAACCCACTCAACAGAGCTCGCTGAGCAGCCCCTTCAGGGGCTGGTGCCTGATCCCCGGGACTGCGGGGCTCTCCTCAAGGACCCTGAGCGAGTGCCAGGCACTGCAGGACTGGTGCACCCAGCAGGAGGGACCTGGGCAGCACTGTTTCTGCCGTCAGCTGCCACCCTGGGAGTGTAAGGGGTGGCGAGGAGGAAGCAAAGTGGGTGTGGTGGGCACCAGCCAGCCAATAAAGGCTCACTGTGAGCCACACTCGGGCGCTGTGCTTGAGTGCCGGTACAGGAGACGCCAGCTCACATCCAACACAACTCGGAGCATGAGCAAAACAGACAGTCCAGACCCAGAGCTGGGCACCAGCCCCGGAGAGGTGGGAACACAGAGCAAAGACGGGAGGTCAGATCGCTGGGAAAAGGACAGATTATTGCATAAACCATGTGGGACAAAGACACTGAGCTACATACTCGGGGAAAATACAGGTCCTTACTTCACATATTACATAAGAATGTACCACATGGATTCACTATAAGAAGGAAAAAATAAAACTCTAACATTACCCTAAGGGGGTTCAGGCTAGAGATGCAACACGTGCTCCTGGAGGGGCCAAGCCTAAAAGCCCGGAGCCCCTCGGGAGCCAAGAGGACCTCAGCAGCAGCAAGCCCTCTGCAGGGGCAAAAGCCCACTTCCAGCTACTCCTGACTCCCCACAAAAGACTCAGCAATGCTGTCCTAATCATGCTCCTAATTTAAGATGTTAGCGTAAAAATCAAGACTACCCTAACATTCCTGATTTCTTCAACAACTGTCCCAAACTTCCCTGCCCAGCAAATCAAAAAAGCCTCTGCCCCCTGCGGCACTGATAGCCCACTTAAGATATAATCCACCAATTTCAATGTTCAGGGGAAAAAACCAACAGAACTTATGAAGCAAACACTTGTCTTCTATATTTTCTCCAAGTACACATCATAATGTGTAATTTATACAATGAACTATTGCAAAAAAAAACAAATCAGTAATTCTGAAGAATGGATATTAAAATACTGACTCTACTATAAAGGAAAAAAGATGCAAACTAGTGACTCAGTTAAGCACTTAAATCCAGTTTCAGCAGAACCAAAACAGAATCCTCCACTGAAGACCTTTTTATAACAATATGGGAAGAGATTCCAACAAGAAAACAAAATTACTACATACTAAGCTCACTTTGCTCTCAAATGGGTCAGACATTTTTTACAGTCTGGCAGACTATTAAACAGCTTACTGATTCTTAACTTTGCCAAGAATACACAGTCATTAAATATTATAATAGAAATGAAACAAGGCAACAAAATTCTATAGTATATACCTCTATATTTATAGTTGCATAAAAATTTAAAAATGTTTTTTCATGCCAAAAATAAATAAAATAAAATTCCAGGTAATCAACCTTAAAGCTTTTAGTATTAAATATGCATGAAGGAGTAACTGTGATTTTTAAGGCTGAATTTCAATGGGTCTTTCATGAGGAATGAATAGCATATTCCAGAATAAGCAGGAACACAATGAATAGCTACATATTAAAATAAACACAAGTCTTAGGATATCATATTTTCAAATAATATTTGCAGCTTGAACTACAGCAAAATGATCAATGGTAGAAACAAGTGAAGGCAAATGGAAGTAGTACAAAAACCAAAGATGTTGCTATCTCAGTTTGTAAGAAAAAAGAGAAAGGGAGGGAGGGGTTACATAACCGAACGCGAGAAGAGGGAAGGAAGTGGAGGGAGGAGGCAGAGCCAAGCTGCTTTCATCTCGCTTCCCACAGAAGTGAAGAGCAAGGACTGTCAAGTCCATGACAGACTAAATCAGGAGACTACTGTAGCAGGCCACAGAGGGGAGAACATGAGACTCCCCCAACAAGTAGTTTTCCTGCCATCTACTGTACAACCAATGATTCATTATGCACAACATAAACAAGAACCTACAACACTTGCTTCTATGGTGTTTGAGATGCAGTTAGGAAAATGTCAAAGAAAAAACCTCATGCTCAGCATGACTATTCCTTCCAAGTTTGCGCATGCAACCCTAAAACCCCCCCAAAGCACAGGGGCAGCCGGCATAGGGGATCAGGCCATGGGTCTGAGTTTCTGCCCGGCACTTATCAGCCGAAACCTTGACGTCTAAGTCTCAGTTTCTTCATCTGTAAAGCAGGGATGGTCAGAGCAGCTCTTTCTGGGTTGTCAGCATTAAGCGAGAGAATGCAAAGAGAGAGATGACACAACCCAGCACTGTGCCCACAATGGAGATGGCCCGAAATCAATGCTCAGAAAAGAAACAGTGCACCCAAAAATCAGCACAGGGCCCGACCATTACAGAGGGAGAAAGCTGCATCTGAGTAAGATGGCACGCCAGGGAGATAGAAGGTGAAGCCATGTCTAAAACAGCTACAAAACCGACCCAAGAAAAAGTCAGAACAGAGGGAGAGCAGAGGTGGCCTGAGCAAGACTGTTTTCATGTCTACATTGTGGGTGCTAGCCCTTCTTACCACTAATTCTGACCCATTTTTCCATGCGGTAAAATCTTGGGATTCAGCCACGTCATCTCTGAAATGTATCCACCTCAAGTCTTTTTCCTTGCTAATTCTTCCATTTTCATTTAAAGGAAAATAAGTGACGTGAGAGCTCTTCTCCAAGAACAAATCCACAAATAATTTTAAAGCATTACATTCATACAAAGCAATTATGATCCTTACAGAGTTCTCAAAAATTAACACTTAATAATAACAATAAACAATAACAATGGTAACAACTAATAGTATTTATGAAATAGAACCACACATACCAGTTCCACGTCAGGGGGTACGTTCAATCCTAAAGGAGCAATGAAGGGCTCTTCATTTTCCTCTGAATGTTCAGTCTCAGTTTTTTCTATATAAAAAGAAAATACAAAACTTTAAAGTAATGACAGGCAAGAAGGCACCTGCAAACGACAGCGGCTGAGGGAAGAGGAGTGATTGGCTTTACCCGATTCTTTACTTTCCCAGCTATCATCACTTCCACACACATTTTCAATTTCTTCTTCTGTTCCACCTTGTATAAGTAAAATCATTTCACCAAATCCCAAAGAAGTGGGATGGTACAGCAGAAAGAGCATGTAAATGGGGTTCCTGTTGTATTCTGAATCACCCCTGCCACGTACTAGCTCTGGACTCTGGGCAAGTCTCTTCCTTGCTCTGCCTCGGTTTCTTCATTTGTAGAAATGCAGTAAGGTCATTTACCTCCAGGCCTGTGTCAATGTTTCTACCACAATACCTGACAGCAGCAGCTCCTCAGTAAATGTTCATTTCTCTTTCCTTCCCAGACTTCACACGTATTTAATTGACACGGCCAAGGCCTCCCTCTAAACTATGTCTGTGGATTCCTGACGATGGCATCAGTCTAACACGAGGTATTCAATTACCAGACAACTGGTTCTTATCATTAAAATGTAAAATATCTGGGTGAAATTGTCTAAACTACCTCGCTTTCACAAATAATCAGGTGTTTTCCATTTCTAATTATTCATTAATGGTTCATTTAACAAATATTTGGCAACTACGTACTAGACAAGGTACTGCACATTGTAACATTCTGAATTCCAAGAACCTAAATACAGGTCAATAACTCAGATGATTACCAATTTAAAAGGATATAGTGACGTGTGTAAAAATACAGTAAAAAATTTATAAAAGTTAATCTTTTTAAGGATTTCAGCATCTTATTTAGGTCTTCTTTAAAAAGATGACATTAAATAAACAAACATCATAGCTTTATTAAAGTAAATGTATCCACAATATATAGTGAAACTTGAGGAGATCAATGACATGCAAAGGTTTCCTGTAAAACCTAGTTTTTCTGTGAAACCAAGGGAGATTTTAAGCAGCTTTCACTGTACTTAAAAGCATGGGCAGTCCAGCCTGATGAGACACAGGTGTTCTAGAGTCAGAGGGCACTGTTCCAGGGGCTCTAAGACCCAGAGGTGAGAAAGCAGAGATTTACCACTGCCCGGCGATTCCCTGCCATTAGCGACCCACCCTGCAGCCAGCCAGCAACCACACTACGGGTGCAGTCAGGAGACACCAGAGATGGGCTGCAGATTTTCTACTGGAAAAATCCCAAGTCATGACATAGTTTCAAAAATATTTTTGAGCATGAGGCCAGAAGCGTGCGTGTTAAAATACAACTTTTACTATATCTTCCTAAAATGACAAAGAGGTTAAAACTTTGCCTATTCAAACAACCTTTCCTTATCATTCAGTTGTTGACAAAAATAAACGCAGTCTAACTGAAAGAGCTGTTTGGAATAGATGGGTTAAACCGATTTGTTCTTTTCTTCTATACCCTATATTTACAGAAACATGCCTTTAATAACACCAAATAATATCCAACCACTGCAATACAAACTTGGATTCAAATAATTTCAAATAACAACCTTTTCTTACTTAAAAAAATGGATGTACAATAATGATGAATAACCATGAAAATCTTTAAAGGACAGGAACTAGGCTGAAAAACAGTATGCTACAAAAAAGAAGAGAGGAGGCGTTATGTAGAAATAATGCTTTTGAAATATTTAGACATGATGGTTTAAGAAAACAAAATATATATTCTTTTATCTTAAAATAATATGACATCAAAAGTAAGATTTGATTTTTACTGGTGCTAGGTAGCAAACCAAATTTTCTGTATATGTGTCTGTGTGTGTTTAAACACATGGCGTTTTATTTATGTTACTGCAAGTTAAACATTAACAGTCAAGATGTAAGTTTCACATGGGCCCAACATCCACCAATTTTTTTTTTTTAACCAGAGTATAAGGCAAAATTCTGAGAACATGGTAGAGAAAGAAAATTACAATAAAGAATTTTATGTTGAAGTAAAAACTTATTAAAACTTGAAAGAGAAACTAAATTATATTGCAGTTCTTAAAATTCAATAATTGCAACAAAGTTTAATATCATTCAGCCCCACAATCACACCAAGACAGTGATTCAACATCTTGAACAAAGGGGAGCAACTTTCTCTGCAAAATGCCTGCAGTAAATGTTTCAGCTTTGCCGGCCAGATGCTATGTCACAGGCAATCCACTCTGCTGTGGTAGTGTGAAAGCAGAAATAATCAATATATAAACAGTGGAGTGTGGCTGTGCACCAATAAAAGTGTGTTTTATAAAAGCAGGCTGGGATTGGCCCATGGATTACAGTTTGCTGAACCATAATCTAGAATGTTAAGAAATTATTATGGATTTTTCTAAAGACTGTTAAGATCTTAAAAGAAACACCTGACCTTTATAAACCTCATTTCTTCATGGGTGAAATGCTGATAATAATGTATTCTTCCCTTCTGATCAAAAACATTGCGTATTTAAAGCAGAAATAACATATGTACTTAAGAGATGAGAGCAAAATTGGAACTATCCAGAACTCCAAAGGGATGACTTATTTTAGATAGAGGAGTGAGTGTTGACCTTAGAACTCCAAGAACATATCCAGGCATCATACCTTCTGGGGGAGAAAGTCAATGCAAAAGGTGGGTATCCTATATAGTTAAAATTAAACGTGAAAAGTATCTAAAGGTTTGTAAAATAGAGAACGTGGGATGTTGTATGCACAACAGTGATTCTTTTGTCCACAAATTAATGAGTAAGATTAAACGAAGAGTCTCTACATATGTGCTTGGCCCTCCTTCCTATTATTCTGTTAAGATCAAATCCCTTGGTGAATGGGGACAAGGGGAGAAGGAGAGGATGCCTGCATGCCCGCAGGGCAAAAATCACTGTCTCAACATTACTTCACACTTTTAAGAGACTTAAAAGGATAAACCGATTAAGTCCAAAATAACAGATTAAGTTAGTTCTTAAAGTAAATACCCGTATCCCTCCAAATATCACTGTGACCCACCCTTAACTTGTCAGGGTTGCATTTAGACCGACTCGTCAGCGGTGCTGCAGCAGTGGTGCTCTGAGGGCTGAGGACACTTGTCCCTCCACAAGAAGAGCCCAGGTTTTAGAGAAGCATCCTTTTTAATTAGTCAGTTTCCAAAGTTAATCCAGAAATGCACTCATTCAGAATCTTTTGTTCTGTATAAGCATTACTCTAAATAGGTCCCACCAAAACAAGCTGGGAGTGTTGTTGTATTGTTTTCTTTTTAGTAAGAACTGTAATTCACCAGGCGTCTTACAGCCAGATATTTGTCGTGCTTCCAGTGGGTAGCGGGAGACAGAGAAGCAGGTTCTCTGTGGAAGCAGGAACTCTATCCTAGTTAACGCCTCTCCTTCCAACGCCCCAAGTGTGAATCACCGAGGATATGGACATCTCTATTTTCAACGTGGAAACAGAGAATCCTGAGTAAGGCATTTTCTGCTACCCAAATCAAAGAAATAAATGAAAAGGCAACCTGACCCAACCCAGATAACAAGTGTGAACCCACTTTCCATCTTCACTGACAATTCACTCTCTAATTTTCACCCTGTTTTACCGTAACAAGGAATACCACCAATGTTTACTACATTTCCTAGGGATGGTACCATTATGGAGTGTCCAGAAATGTGCTCTGGAGACCTGACTGCCCCTGACTTTCCCCGCTTACCTCTCTGTTTAGAAGGTTCCTCTTCCTCCGTTGGCTCCGACGGGTCATAATAATCGCTGCCGTAAGTGAGGCCCACTGCATTATAGCTCCCATCCTCTGCCAGTGCTTCACTCAGTCGTTTGTATTCTTCCTCTTGAACAAAAATGAGAATTTTATTAACAAAAATAGAAATTTACTGAGAAAAATTTTATACATTTCTAAAGTTGTAGCTCTCAGTAAAACAAATTAACACATTTTTTCAACCTCTCTTTGAGGTGGAAATGTTTTCAAAAATTCACACTTTACATCTATCAATATGTACTTTTGCAGTACATGTTTACCCACAGACAGCAGAATACACGTCTTTTGTGGAAAATTTCTTCCTGCTGAGAAAATTTGTGGATTAAGAACTGTATTAAAGATTGTTAAGGAAAAGACAAGAACATCAATTTTAATGCATACGATACTGTTAAAGAAGAACAGTTAAAGAGTTTGGTTTTTGTTTTTTCAAATCCCAGTCTGCCCTCAAAAGCTGGGAAAAGTCTCTGTGGCTCTATATATAAACTATCCTGAGGTCCTCCCAGATACGCAAAGACTCCTGCTTTTCCAATCCACTGGGTACTGTCAAGATAATATCAGAAAGAGTGAGTATAAAAAATGAATGGGAGTAAACTTTTAAATACTTAAAATTTTTAAAAAAGTGTGTTGCTTAAGTAAGTTTTTCTTGAGCAGTACCTTGCCTTGCCTCCTCCTCAAGCAAGTCCGTATGCAAGGCTAAATACCTCTCTTCATCACACAGGGCATCTATTCGAGCCTCCTCTTCGGACAGCTGGTAGTCTCTGTTCCAGGTGGAGTACTCAGCATCATACTCAGAAAGGTCATGCAGGTGACCACGCCCATCATATCTGTAATATGAACAGAGTGGTCAGTGGAAGGAAATCAAAGTTGAGGTTTGTGTGTGTGTGACATTGTATACGTATACTTACCAATTAAAATAAAGAAATAAAAATATTAAAACAAACTTAAAAATTCTTCTCCGAATTATATTTAATTTGGCTAGTCATAGCTCACCTACTTTAAAACTCAAGTTTTCTTAACAAAGTCTAAATTCCTCTCTACAATATGATTAAACTTATAATTAAATGTAAACAATCCGTGAATAGCATAAATGGCATCCATTTCATTGGCAATTCTTACCGGTTATGGTATGGCCAACATTCAATGCCATTTACAGAAAAAAAAATTTCTTTTCTGAAAACTCAAATATCATAGCTTACATTCACACAAACCCGAATACATAAATACCTATCCGTAAGAACCAAACGGTCGAAATTTCCTCGCTTCTTTCTGCTAGTCTCGAACTCTCAGGAGAGATCTTCACCAAAGAAACTTGCGTCCATTGGAGGTAAAATCTTGGCTAGGCTCGCCCCCTAGCCACTGGCTGAGGAAATAAGTTCTGGGTTATGTGATAGAGAGACACACATACATAGGAACAGTAACATATACATGCAGTTTAAGGAGGTTCACTGGAAACAGAGCAAAACTATTAAAAGATGAAGTATAAATACTGTCTTCTAAACTTTTTTACCTCCAGGAAATAACATACATCAGGACACATCCATGTTTCTCTTGCATGGACCAATAGATACTTTAGCCAAATTCAGAATAAACAGAGCACCTTCTGCTATACTTTCAATGTAAAAGTCAATCAAGGTGTTAACTGTCAATGCACAACTGTCAGATAACAAATAAGATGAGCGAGTTAGTAAATTCTGTTTACAACACTCAGATTCAGAGTTGCCAAAACAAATGTAGCACAAAGTCTGCCTTATTATTTAATGCTGACGTTTGTAATGGGGACCAGAAATATAATGTTAAAAAAAGACATTTATAGGAGAAAAGGCCCAAAATTCCAGAGTAGTCGAGTTATTACATTTTATTTAATTTTGAAATTAATTTTACTTTGCTGTAAACCTCCTTAACTTACAAATGCAGATGGTTATTTTAAAATATTACACATGTACATGTGCAGAGTTTGCTCCCCACCAGTTTTGGAAGACCTAATTCAAATCAATTACAGAATGATATGGAAAACTGTACAAAGAGTCCAGTCTTCATTGCTCACTAAATTTTGATAAATACCACACGTGACATTTTGGAAAAGCAAGCTGCCTGGTAGCTCAGGCAACATCAATCAATGTAAACCATGGTTTAAAGGCACAGCATGTTTGAGCAGAGTGTGAAACCATCAGCGCCAGGGCTGATCTGATGTGGCAACCCTCCCTTCACAAGTCCTTGTTTTCTAGGCCTAACTCCAAATGGAAACGTCGGGGATGGAAAAGGCCTATTTGGTCATTAGTGTGGTCCATTCTGGCCAGCTCAGGAGTCATCCCTATAGTCATGCTCCAGAACTTTGCAGAATCCAGTTTTAATTGTCTCAAACGATGGGCTTCCTTCACTTGGAGAGACTATTCCGCAACTTAATGGTTGCTCACGGTTAGGTTTTCAGTCCGGGCCCCAGAAGTAGTGTTGCCAAACCGGCTAAAAAAAAAAAAAACCCCATGGAGGAAAAAGAAACAGGGATTGAAAAAAAGGGGGTGGGGGGGAAGGGGAGCAAACAACCTACATCATGTCATGTCATCGTTTTCAAATCAAACATCTTTAGAAATCCCCAGTTCTGGGACCCCTTAAGGGTAATTTGGAAAGGTGGTGTGATTTGAAAAGCTGTACCCTTGCTCCACCCGTCAGTTTTACGACAGAAAAACCAGCCCTAAGAACACGACCTCTCCAAACAACACCGGGGTCGACAAGAAGTCAGTGGCTTCCAATCTAACGGCGTCTTCGCCCACTACCTGAATCTGTCAAACTCGTGTTATCACAGGGAGCGGGGGTGGTCAGGGCCAAATGTCACGCCGGCAAAGGGCGAGCGCTTCACTGAGGAAGCCGCTGGGTGCATTAAAGGTGCAAGGCTAACTCACAGGGTCCACGGGAGGTTCCTAACCTCGGCCTCAGTGTGCGGAGTCTCGGAAGAATAACAGCGCGCCTCCCGGGCTGCCCTCCCCCCACGCGGCGTGTAGAAAGCAGCGCACGACCCCACAGCGGCGCCGGGCCCCAGAGCACCGGTCAGGAGAGGGCACGGGCAGCTTCCACCGCGCGGGATCGCCAACTGGAAACCAGCGACAGGGGTGAGGGGCTGGGAGGGGCCGCAGGAGCAGAGACGATCCCTCCGGCGACAGAAGCGGCCCGCAATTCCAGCCAGTGCCTTAGTGCAGGTTCCACCATCCACCCCCCCCACCACTACCAAACACCAGAAGGATGTGAGGAGAGGGGCGGGGATCCCCTCCAGACTCCCGCTGGCTCCAGAAACCCCCTTTAAGTCCTGGGCATCAAGTCAACATCAGACGAAATCAAGCGGGTGAGGGAAGGGGAGGATCGACGGGTGGGGGGAGGCACCGACCTGTCGATGAGGATCTTGTGGTCACCCATCCAGGGGATGAGATGTTGTCCCTGCTCCTGAGCCAGGGCCCGCTCGTCATCCCGGAACAGCTTGCAGGCATAGCCGAAAACCAGAAGCTCCACTCGGTTCCCCCCACCGCCGGCACCGCTAGGCCCGGCCTCCTCCTTCGCGCTGCTTTTCCTCTCGGCCTTGGCGCGGCCTCCGCCCACGCCGTACATGACAGCGTCCCCGGCTTCCAGGCTGATCCTCTTCTGCGCCGCGCCGATGTCCTCGATGCTTCCGCCTGGAGTACCTCCTCAGTCAGATGCGCCGCACCCCAGTACAAACCTCAGTACAGCCGCCATAGCGGGCAACAAAATGGAGGAAAAGCCACTTCCGGTAGGAGAAGCCTATACTTCCGGCAACAAGGTTAGGCAGATTCGTTACACCTCAGAGGCGTTTGACCTTCCAGAAAAATATTTTGGCCTTAGTTTTCTGCATTTCGATGACCCTCCATGATAGAGGTTGTTGTGTGCTGTGAGATTATATTTTTATTTTTGGTTTTCTCAGGCGCGATCAAGAATGGTTACGAAAGTGCGAAGTCGAATCTCACGCTAGTTTCCACTATAGTCGGGATGAGACGTAGCTTGAAGCCGAGCGGAAGAAATTCCGGGTCCGAGCGGGTCGCGCTGTGTTGCCGCTCCCTGTCCTCCCGGGAGTCAGACAGCCTGTATGTGTGTCTCCGTGGGTGCCTGCGCCTTTTTCCGCGCGCCATCCGGAGCCTTCGCGCCTTCCTGGCCACCGTCCGACGCCACCCGGGCCGGGGGCTTTCGTGCTGGGGTCGGGACGCCGGATCAGGCGCTGCCCGGGGGGTGTCGCTTCGTTTTCCCGAGGCCCTGTTTTCTTCCCGACCTTGGTCCTTCCCACCTCAGAAGGTATCCGCAGCAGGTGTCGCAGGGCTTCCTAAGCCGTCAAACCTCCCAGGACGGAATTTTTGGGTTATGACCCGCGTGGGAGAGCAGCGGTCGGGGCAGCGGAGACCTCAGACTAGGAGACAGGCCAATTGGATTCATGATTTTTCGTCTTGGGTCTCAGTTTTCCCATCTATGGTTCCATTCGGATCTTTTTTAAAAAAAACTTTATTGAAATGTAATTCACTTATAAAATTCACCCATTTAAAGTGTACAATTCACTGGTTTTTCGTATATTCACAGATACTGCAATCATCACCAGTCAATTTTAGAACATTTTTATCACCTCAAAAAGAAACCATGTACATGTTAGCTATCATTCTTCTATCCTTATTCCCCACTCCAAGCAGCCCCTGGTATCCACTGATCTATTTGCTGTCTTTATGGATTTGCCTATTCTGGATATTTCATAATAAAGGAATCATATATTTATCATTTGGGGTCTAGCTTCTTTCACTCAACATGTCTTCAAGGTTCATCCACATTGTATCGTGTCCCAGAACTTCATTCCTTTTTGTGGCTTAACACTATTCTGTTGCATGGGTAGACCTCGTTTCGCTTATCCATCCATCAGGCGCTTTAGGTCTCCTAAGGCTGATCTGTAAGGCCAGAGAGTAAATCGAGCTGGAGGGCACAAGTACTGATTTCAGGCTTAGAGGCCCCGGTTTCTGCCTGTAACTGAAAAACTGTATGAGAGGCAGCTGTCGTTCTCCTTTTTGGGCCACAGATTCCTTCTCCATCCAATGATGACATGGTTTTCCTGCTAGCAAGGTTGAAATGAGAACATATGTGAACATTATTAGGCTTTATGGAATCAAGCACCGTTCAACCTTCCAGCAAACTCCTCCCAGCTAATGCCCTTTAGTGTTCTTACGCCCTCTGACCAGATCACGCTGTGGCTTCTCATCTGTGGTTCCTCATCCAGGTCTGAACTCAGTTACCACCTGGTCAGCCAGGGCTCAAGCTGCCCACACTATGTGGGGTTTCCCTCACTGGTCACTCACGTGGCCCCGCTGACATGTCTCAGCATTTACCACCACCTCACAGGGCACTGGATTGGGGGGGATGGCAGAGTAGGAGGCTTGAGGAATCAGTCCTTCCCCTAAAACAACTATGGAACTGGCAGAAACTGAATCAACGATTTGAAAGCTCTGGAGTCTGATGGAACACTGGGCTGCATCCAGGAAAGAGCTGGAGGAAGAGGCTGGTAAACTGTGGTAGATAACCAGTAAATCTGACCCTTTGTGCTTTGGCTACCATCCCCCAACCACTTGACAGCAGCAGCAGGGGCGCATCCTGGGTGCCCGATGAGCTTGCTGGTAGCATGGTGGGCCCAAACCCAGGCCTCCAAAATCCAGGCATGTGGTAAGACTGCTGATCACTGCTACTGATCACCTGCCTCAGATCTGGGGGGCAGGCCTGCCTCAACCCCCTTCAGGTAAAAGCTACAGAGGAGTCTTAAAGAGGTAGTCCCTATTCCACCCCCACCCCCCAATTTCTCCTTCCATTTCATCTGGAAGCAGAACCAGTTTGGAAAAGACATGACTCTGGCCTGAAAACAACAAAAACCTTAGCAACATTCTCAGAGTTACAACTTATACTCAGAATGTCTAGTTCCCAACAAAAAATTATAAAACACACAAAGAAAAAAGAAAGTGTGGTCCATCCACAGGAACAAAATTTTGTCAAAACCATCCCTGAGGAAATACTTGGAAGTCAACTGTCTTCAATATGTACAATGAGCTAAAAAGAATCTCTATACAAAGAACTAAATAAAATTAGGAAAACTTCTAAGCAAAATAAAGAGATAGAAAATCATAAAAAAGAACCAAACAGAAAATGTTGGAGCTACCAAAGTACAGTAATTAAAGTGAAAAACTCAGATTCAACAGCAGATTTGAACAGGCAAAACAAAAGTTCAGCAAACTGGAAAAGAAGACAATTGAAATTATCCAGTTTGGGGAGCATAAAGAAAAAAAATGAAGAAAAATGAAGAAAGCCTGAGGGATCTGTGGGACACCATCAAAAATACAAGCACACACATCGATGGAGTCCCAAAAGGACGAGAGAGAGAGAGAGGGGCCAAAAAAGCATTTGAAGAAATATGGCCAACAACTTCCCAAATATGATGAAGACATAAATATACACATCCTGGAAGCTCACAAATTCCAACTGGGATAGACTCTCAGAGCATTACACCAAGGCACATTATAGTGAAATTGACAAAATCCAAAGAGAAAGAGGTTTCTGAAAGCAGCAAGACAGAAGTGACTTGCCACATACAAGTGATCCCCAGTAAGAGTAATAGCAGATTTCTCAACAGAAACCATGGATGCCAGAAGACAGTGGGATGGCATATTTAAATTTCTTCAAGAAAAAAATCCTATCAACCAAGAGATTCTATATCCAGCAAAATTATCTTTCAAAAATGAAGGGGAAATTAAGACATTCACAGATAAGCAAAAGCTTAAAAAGTTCATTAGTAGACTTGCCTTACAGTAAATGTTAAAAGGAGTCCTTCAGGCTGAAATAAAAGGACAATAAATGGTAACTTGAAGCTATAAAAAGAAATAAAGAACATTGGTGTGCCAGTTTCATGTATTATGTCCCCCAAAACACCATTATCTTTCATGCAATCTTGTGTGGGCAGACATACTAGTGTTGATTCGATTTTGGAGTCCTTTGAGTGTTTCCGTGGAGATGTGATACAATCAACTGTGGACAAGACCTTTGGTTGTATAATTTCCATGGAGGTTTTGCCCCACCCATTCAGGGTAGGTCTGAATTAAATTACTGGAGCACTATATAAGCTCAGACAGAAGGAGCAAGCTTGCTACAGCCAAGAGGGACACTTTGAAGAATGCACAGCAGCTGAGAGAGGAGCTGCAGATGAGAGACAATTTGAAGACGGCCGTTGTACACAGACTCTTGCTCCTGAAAGAGGACAAACACTCTTGTCCTAAAAGAGGACAAACACCCCAAAAGCAACTAAGAGTGACATTTTTGAGGAACTGCAGCCTAGAGAGGAACGTCCTGGGAGAAAGCCATTTTGAAACCAGAACTTTGGAGCAGACACCAGCCATGTGCTCTCCCAGCTGACAGAGGTTTTCTGGACACCATTGGCCATCCTCCAGTGAAGGTACCCGATTGCTGATGTGTTACCTTGGACACTTTATGGGCTTAAGACTGTAACTGTGTAACCAAATAAACCCCCTTTATAAAAGCTGATCCATTTCTGGTGTTTTGCATTCCAGCAGCATTAGCAAACTAGAACAATTGGTTTAAGGTAAATATAAAATCCTCTATTACTGAAGTTTTAGTCTGTAACTGCTCCCCCACCCCACATATGGCTTAAAGGCAAATCAATATTTAAAGTCACGTTAATGGGCATACGAAATATAAAGATGTTATGTGAGGCAATAACAATATAAAGAGACAGGGACAGAGATATAGGAGTAAAGTTTGTATAATCCTGACAGTAGGATGGTACTGGTCAGACTACATTGTTATTAGTTTAAGATGTTCATTGTAATTACAAAGGGAACTACTAAGAAAATAACTGAAAAATATAGAGAAAAAGAAAGAAGAGAATCAAAATGTTACGCTACACAAAAGCAACTAAATACCAAAAAAAGGGGCAGTAGTGGAGTACTTGAAGAACAAAAATGTCATAAAACATACAGAAATAATTCCGTCTTGGTTATTACCTTAAAATGCCAATGGGTTAAACTCCCTATTAAAACATACAGGTTGGCAGATTGGATGAAAATGCATGACTCATCTACATGCTTTCTACAGGAGACTCACTGTAGGTTGAAAGACACAAAGAGGTTGCAAGTAAAAGGGTGGAAAAAGATATTCCATGCCAATGGTAATCAAAAGAGAGCTGGAGTGGCTGTATTATTGTCAGAGAAAACAGACTAGGTAAAAAAAGATTACAATAGACAAGGACTTTATATATTGACAGAAGCTTTAGTCCAGCAAGAAGACATAACAATTGTAGATATATATGTACCTCATAACAGAGTCCCAAAATATATGAAGCAAAAATGCACAGAATTGAAGGGAAAAATACAGTGCTACAGTAACCGTTCAATACGCCACTTTCAATAACGGACAGAACATCTAAACCGAAGATTAATAAGGAAATAAAGGACTTGAAAAACACTATTAATCAGCAGTTCCCCAGCTGCTGAAACAGCATATGGTGAGATGACAAACAGTGGGAATTTATTGGCTCAGTTTGGAGGCTAGGAGAAGTCCAAACTTGAGGTGTCAGCGAGGCCCTCTTTATTCCTGAAGCTCGTGGCATTCTGTGGCCGGCTGCTGGTGCCCCTTGGGATTCCCTGGCTTTTCCGTCACATGGTGAGGCACGTAGCAGCATCTTCTTTCTCATCCGGATTCCACTGACTTCCGGCTTCTGGCTGCTCCCTGAGGCTTCTTTCTCTGTGTCCTTCCCTATAAGGCCCCAATAATAGGGTTAAGACCCATCCTGATTCAGTTTGGCCACACCTTAACTGAAGTCACCTCATTAAGAGGTCCTGTTTATAAGGAGTTTACACCCACAGGAATGGAGTAAGATTAACAACATGTTTAAGTACATAACTGTAAGCCACTAAAGACCTAAATGGACATATACAGAAAACTCCATCCAATAACAGCAGAATACACAATACTCTCAGGTGTCCATCAAACATTTCCTAGGAGAGACCACATGTTAGATCATGAATCAAAAGTTAACACCTTTAAAAATATTGAAATCATATGAAACAGCTTCTCAGACCACAATGAAATAAAGGCAGAAGTCAATAATGGAAGGAAAACCGGAAGATTTACAAATATGTGAAAATTAAGATGCTATTAAGCAACCAATGAATGGCTCAAAGAAGAATCACAAGGGAAATTAGGAAGTATCTTGAGGTGAATGAAAATGAAAACACAACATACCAAAACTTATGGGATGCAGCAAAGGCAGAAGGAAATTTATGGCTCTAAAAAGAAGAGAGGCCACAAATCAACATCTTAACTTCACACCTAAAGACACTAGAACAAAAATAGTAAACTATACCCAGAGTTAGTAAAAGGGAGGCAATCATAAAGATGAGAGCAGAATAAATAATAGAGAACAGAAAAATAGAATCCACAAAACAAAAATTCCTTTTTTGAGGAGATCAATAACATTGACAAACCCTTAGACTGACAAAGATAAAGAGAGGACACAAATAACTAAAATCGTGCATGAAGCTGGGGATATCACTGCCAATGTTACAGAAATAAAAAGGATTATAAGAGACAACTGTGAACAATTACATGCCAAGAAATTAGAAAACCTAAACGAAATGGACAAATTCCTAGAAACACACAAACTACACAGCCTCAAGAAGAAAGAGAAAATCTCTATAGACCTATATAACAAGAGATTGAGTCAGTAATCAAAAACCTCCCCAAATGAATAAAAGTCCAGGACTAAATATTCTACCAACATTTAAAGATTGGACCCCAATCCTTCTCAAATTCTTCTAAAAAATAAGAGAGAAGTGGTTACTTCCTAACTCAGATTCTGAGGCCAGCATTACCCTGATACCAAAACCAAATACAGACAGCATGAGAAAAGAAAATTACAGACCAATATTTCTTATGAATATAAATACAAAATTTCATGAACAATATCCTGGAAAACCAAATCCAACTATCTATTAAAAGGGTTATTTACTATGACCAAATGGGACTTATTCTAGAAATGCAAGGTTGTTTCAACACAAAAAAATCAATGTAATATACCACATTAACAGAATGAAGGAAAAAAAATCCCACATGATCATCTCAATTGATGCAGAAAAGGCATTTGACAAAATTCAACACTCGCTGATGAGAAAAACTCACAGAAAACTGGGAATAGAAGGAAACTTTCTCAACACGACAAAGGGTATTTATGAAAAACCCAGAGCAAATGTCATATTTAAAGATGAAAGACTGAAAGCTTTCCCACTAAGATCAGAACAAGACAAGGATGTCCATTGTCACCAGGTATTCAACATTGTACTGGAAGTTCCAGCCAGACAATCAGGCAAAAGGAGGAAATAAAAGGCATCCAAGTTGGAAAGGAAGAAGCCAAATTATCCCTATTTGCAGATGACATGATCCTATGTATAGAAAATTCCAAAGAATCCATAGAAAAGCAACTAGATCTTATAAACGAGTTTAACAAAGTTGCAGGAGACAAACAGGCAGAAGTCAGTTGGGTTTCTATACACCAGTAATGAGAAATTTTAAAAGGAAATGAAGAAAACAATTCCATTTACAAAAACATCTAAAGAATAAAATACCTAGGAATAAATTTCTAATTGTTTTTCTCCATAATGATATTGCATATTTTGTTAGGTTTATTCCTAATACTTCATTGTGATGCTATTATCATCTCTTTAAAAATTCCACTTTTAAATTGCTGCTAGGAATACCATTTTTAATAATTGATTTTGTACCCAGCTACCTTTCTCAACCTTATTATCTTCAGTCTTTTTCTTATCTGTGGAATAGTTTTTCTATATATATTATCATATGGTCTGTGAATAATACTGTATTTGTTTCTTTCTTTCCAATCCTTATACCTTTCCTTTTTCTTTTTTCCTGTCTTACTGAATTGTTTAGCACCTCTAGGACAGTGGAAAATAAGAGGTGGTAATTGGGGCACCCTTGACTTGTTCCTGATTTCAGAGGGAAAGCTTTCCCAGTTCACCATTATGTTTGGTATTTAGTATAGGTATTTTGAAAACAGAATAAAAAATCTACAAAGTGGGAAGAAATAACTTCAATATATACATTTGACAAAGATCAACTGTTCAGATATTTATGGAACTTCAATGGGTCAATAAGAAAAAGGGCAACAGAAAACTGGGTTAAAAAAAGAGCTTTTTACAAAAGAAGAAATGCAAGCAGACATACACGTAAAGCAGTTCCATCTCATTATTAGGTACATGCAACTTAAAATCAAAATGGGACACCACAATACATCTTTAGTATTTGAAAATGCTTAATTTAGAAATAATAGCTCATATTGAATATTTTATCAGTCAGGGGTCAGTCAGAAAAAGAAACAGGTAGAAATTAAAAAATCTGACATTACTAAGATTATGTGGAGCAATGCACACACTCGTAAGTTTCTGGTGGGAGTGTAAATTGGTACAACCACATTTTAAAATCTATCATCCATCTATAACCATCTAGTTTCTTCACTGGTATAATCACTTACACTGTTTGCCGATATGCTTACCCAATGCCCAGCAATTCCGCTCTTCGATGTATACCCCTAATGTGAGCCTGTGTGCAGCAGGACATGTACACAGATGTTTACAGCATCCTTATTTGTAACTGCCCCAAACTGAAAACAACCCAATATCCATCAACAATAGAATATACAAAGAATGTACAAAGAAGTTGCAGTATATATGCACACTGGGATACAATACAACAAAGTCGCATTTTGAATGCATGAAGGATGTCACAGGAGGCACTGGTTTGGGTGCGGTCAGAACGGCCACGGAACCCCCATAAACTCAGCCACGTTCAGAGCAGGCGCTCAAGTGCCCGTCAGCTGACCAGGCCTGTGTGTGGACCCTCAGGCAGGAGAGCCCATGGGTGCTGGCAGCTTTTAGAAATGTGTGAAGCATGTGGTAGCACCTAGCACATCTGTGTTTAAAACAAAATAAGACAAATGTCATAGTCATGGAAAATGGTTCTATAGGCTGACATTTCCAGGACAGCCATTTTCTGGTACTTTCGTTCTTTTCAACAAAACGTGATTTCACCTTTATACATGTGAGAGTTTGTGTGAATGATGTGACAGTCAGGAAAACCGGTCCCGAGTCTGGCCTGGTCCTAGTCAGGCCCAGGGGTTCCGGTCCCTGGCAGGACTTACGTCGTCTCTCAGGGCTGTGCACCGACTCCCAGGCATGGGCTGGGTTGACAAAAATTAATAGTGATGCTGTGCCTACTGGTTGGGAATTTCATTCAGTGGCGAGTGTCATGGTGACCCCGCAGCACAACAGACTGGAGAGGGAGGTCTTTTTAGCTGGGTGTATTATCCCCTTGGGTAAAATAAAGGTTCCCTTACTAAAAGAGGGGGAAAATGCCCATCTTGGTGACATGTGATATGATTCCTACTCTTAAACCATAACCGAAGTGGGGAAACACATGTAAACACAAAATTATCCAGTGGCTCAAACCCGTCTTTCTGCATCTGAACATCCTTAATTTAGAAGTAAGAGCTCGTCTTATTGGGTACTCCATCATTCAGAAGTCAATCAGGCAAACGGAGCTCCCGCCAGGGGGGTCAAGAGAGAGAAGTTAATACCCTGAACCAGTTACAAAGGTCTGGGCCTGGGCAGAGCTGGAAACAGAGCAGGGACTGGCTGCGCCGAGACCACCAGTGGCAGGGAGCCCATCCCCCCACCCCGCAGGGCGGGAGGACGGTGGGAGGTAATGGCGTTCTCAGAGTTGGGGAGTGGGGCACGAGGCAGAACTGGGATGTTGGCGGGACTGTCACCAGAGCTGGGACTGTGACAGAGGGCATCCGGAGGGAGCCGGAGCCACGGAGAAGATGCAGATAACACGAGAGTTGCCTTCCAAGACCAAGAAGGAGAGAAATACCCTGGCTCTCCTCTCCCCACCCTGTAGTGCCTCCCAGGGCTGGACCTGGGGGCAGGCCGGTGGCAGGTACCCTGGGAGGCAGAGCCTGCAGGGATGAAGCAGGCAGAGTGGGGAGGGCCCACCAGGGACCCAAGGACAGAGGGGCACCCTCGGAGCCTCTACCTAATCCCACAAGGCCCTCACCAAGAAGGTGCTGTGCTGTTTCAGTTTTACACAGAGACGTCACGTCCCTCGTCCAGGGTGACAGCGAGCGGCCTCTGACCGCAGCGGCCTCCCGCCCAGGCCTGCTAACCACACAGGCTGCAGCCGGCACGTGAGACTAAATAGCTGACGCTCCCCGTGAGGCTCACGCTCCAGCTGGGGAGACAGAGACCTAAAAAGAGGGATCTACTTTTAGTAAGTAGGGCTTCCTTTAAGGGACACTTCATCATCCTGTGCACTGTGAATACAAACGCTTTCAGCCCTCCCGTGCCTCTGTGTTCTTGAAAGAAAAGCATCTTGGCTGTAGGGGACCCAGGCTCTTCTCCTTCCATGTGGTCCTTTAACAACTTAGGCTGGGGATAAAAAAACAGGCTAGAAGGAAAACTTGTTTTGGCTATAAAGACAAAAGTATAGCTCATAGTACATTTAAACCTAAATATTTCTTCATGTTCTTCCCTCTCTCTCCCATTTTGTTATTTCTAGAAGCATCTTTGAAACCTTGTGAAGAGAAAATACAATTTCTGCAAAAAGTAAAAACAAAACCAAAACCAAAACAAACAAACAAAAAACCCTGCACTCCAAACAAACACGTCTTATTCCCCCTACCACCAGTACTTACGTTTTTAAGGTTTAGGAACAACCATGAAAGTAGAAAACCAAACAAACAAAAGAATCAGCGCACTCTCCAAGTTTACCGTTTTCTGGGCTACTTCCCCTATGTTTTCTCATCTGGCCTTTCTCCTCAGTTTCTCTGAAACCGTGTTTTTCAGAGTGGAAGCTTCGGGGCAGTTACGGCAAAGCACTTCGGGGAAGAGCCTCATGTTCCTTTTAACGTCCAGGTGGAGGCTCGTCGCAGATGCCCAGGCGGTACCCCCCCTGCCGGGTGACAGTGTCTGGGCGGATAGGGCGTTTGCCTGGGTGCACAGCCTCACTGCGCCCCTCACCACCCTGAGGAACTCACCGCTGCCAAATGTGGTCCAGGAGGACCCCACGGAGGCAGACGCGAGCAGGGGTGCTCGCCATGGGGAGGGGCAGGGGCTGGAGGTCAGGGTGAAGAGGCTTCTCCCGGCACGACCTTTTATACCGTGGAGGTTTTATACTAGGGAAATTTATCACTTCTAAAAACAAACTTTATTTTTAGAGCAGTTTTAGGTTTATAGAAAAGCTGCAAAGAAAGTACAAGTTTTCCATAACTGCCTCCCTCCCCAAACACACTTCATTACCCCACTGTCAACATTTTGCTTTAGTTGGTATATTTATTAAATTGATTAATCAGTATTGACTCATTAGTAACCCAAATCCATCGTTTACATAGAGCTCCCTCTGGGTTGTACAGTTCTCTGGGTTTTGACAATTATGTAATGTCGCTTCCACCATTATGGTAGCATCATCTAGAACCGTTTCACTGCCCTAAAAATTATGTGCTCCCCCTGGTCATTCCTTCCTCCTACTCCAGCCCCACAACCCCTGGCAACCACAGATCTTTTTCCCATCTCTAGAGTTTTGCCTTTTCCACAATGTCATATAGTTAGAATATTCATAGAGTATACAGCTTTTTCAGACTGGTTTTTTTTATTCATTTTATTGAGATATATTCAGATACCACACAGTCATACAAAACAAATCGTACATTTGATTGTTCACAGTATCACCACATAGCTGTACATTCATCACCTATATCAATCCCTGACACCTTCATTAGTACCCACCCAAAAATAACAAGAATAATTAAAGTGAAAAAGGGCAATTAAAGTGAAGGAACACTGGGTGCCTTTGTCTGTTTGTTTGTTTTCTTCCCCTATTTTTCTACTTGTCCGTCCATAAACTAGACAAAGGGGAGTGTGGTCCCCATGGCCCCCCCCAATCCCATTGTCACCCCTCATAAGCTACATTTTTATACAACCATCTTCAAGATTCATGGGTTCTGGGTTGTAGTTTGATAGTTTCAGGTGTCCACCACCAGCTACCCCAATTCATTAGAACCTAAAAAGAGTTGTCTATATTGTGCACAAGAGCGCCCACCAGAGTGACCTCTCGGCTCCTTTTGGAATCTCTCAGCCATTGAAGCTTATTTCATTTCCTTTCACGTCCCCCTTTTGGTCAAGAAGGTGTTCTCCATCCCACGATGCCGGGTCTACATTCCTCCCCGGGAGTCATAATCCATGTTGCCAGGGAGATTCACTCCCCTGGGTGTCAGACTGGTTTTTAAGGTTCCTTCATATCTTTTCGTAACTTGATAGCTCATTTTTCATCAATGGATAATATTCCACTGTATGGACGTGCCACAGTTTGTTTATCCATTCACCATGGAAGGGCATTTTGGCTGCTTCCAGATTTTGGTAATCAAGAATAAATCTGCTACAGACATTTGAATGCAGGACTTTGCATGGACGTAAGTTTTCAACTTCTTTGGGTAAATAAGTACCTAGGTGTGTAACTGCTGGATCGTATGGTAAATTCATGCTTAGTTTTGTAAGAAGCTGCCAGACTGTCTTCCAAAGTGGGTGCAACACTTTGCATTCCCACCTTCATTATGTCAGAATTCTTACTGCCATTTATCAATTTAAAAAAAATTAAAAAAAAATATCCTTTGGTAATCAGGCTCATTTTTTCCAAAGTATGGTCACTTTCATAACAGTAAGGTAACTTTGCTTTGGATATAGTGGTCAGGTCAATAGCTGAATCCTGAAGAAATGGATATTTCCTGACCCGCAGGAATGTCCCCAAAGCACGTTTTAAAATTTTGTTTTTTTATTAGAATTGTAGGTTTACAGAAAAATCATGCAGAAAATACCAAATTCCCAGATACCCCTCACACACTCAGTTTTCCCTATTATTAACATTTTGCATTAGTGTGGAACCTTCGTTACAATTGTGAAACGATATTATAATTATTCTACTAACAATAATTCATAGTTTACATTAGGGTTCACTGTGTTTTTTTTTTGTGGTACAGTTCTATACTTTTTAAAATATATTCTAGAAACATATAAACACCTTAAAATTTCTTTAACTACATTCAAACATACAATTCAGTGCTGTTAATTATGTTCACGATGTGCTACCGTCATCACCAATCACTACCAAGACTTTTCTGTCACCCCAAACAGAAACGGCACCAGCTTGGCATTAACTCCCCACTCCCCACCCCCAACTCAGCTCTGGGTAACTTGCTCGAGCCAATACCGTGAAATGGGTCGGGTTAAACGATGGGCATTGATTAGCTCACGGTTTTGAGACTACAAGAAAGGCAAGGTTCAAGGCATCATTAAGGCGATGCCTTCTTCTGAAGACGTGGCATCTGGGCTGGCCCCAGCCATCCTTGGTCCTTAGCATGGCACACAGCCAGGCACACGGCGGGGTCTCCTGGATGCTTGCTTCTCTTCCAAGTTCTGCTGCTGTTTAGTGTCAAGCTTCCGTGGCTTTCTCCCTGTCTTGAGTTTTATTCCTCTTACAGAGGACTCCAGTAATAGGATTAAGCCCCATCCTGACTGAGGTGGGCCACTCCTTAACCGAAGCTGCCCCGTCAAAACGTTCTACTGACTACGGGTCCACAGCCACACTTTAGAACATGTTCCTCTGGAGTACACACAGCTTCAAACCACCACACAGTCTAGTTCATCCTACTGTCACACTTTATGAATTTGCTTATTCTTATTATTTCATATACACGGGATCATACAGTATTTTCCTTTTCCTTCTCCTGGCTTATTTCACTCAACATGGTATCTTCAAAGTTCATCCATGTTGCTGGGTGTATCAGAACTTCATTCCTTTTTAAGGCTGAATAACATTTCACTGTATGTATATACCACATTTTGTTTCTCCACATGTCTCTGGATGGATACTTAGGTTGCTTACACCTTTTGGCTACCATGGATGACGCTGCAGAGAACACTGGTGTATAATTATACCTCTGAGTCCCTACTTTCAATTCTTTTGGGTATGTATCTAGAAGTGGAATTGCTGTCATATGAGTGGTTGTCTTTCTTTGTTATTGTTGAATTGTAGACATTCTTTATGTATTCTGGACATTACACCCTTATCAAATAAATGGTTTTCAAATATTTTGTCCCATTCTGTAGATTATCCTTTCACTTTCTGGACGATGACCTTTGATACTTGAAAGTTTTTAATTTTAATGAAGTTCCTTTTATCTATTTTCTTCTTTTACTCCTCACACTTTTGGTGTAAAACCTGAAAGTCCATTGCCTGCTACAAGGTGCTGAAGATATGTCACTATGTTTTCTTGTACAAGTTACATAGTATTAGCTCTAATATTTACGTATTTGATCCATTTTGAGTTAATCCCACACCTAGCCCCAGGAAACTGCCCCTCTCCTTTCTGTCTCTATACATTTTCCTTTCCTGGAAGTTTCATGTAATTGGAATCATATAATTGGAATCATACCGGTCTTGTTTCACTTTAGCATACTTTTGAGTTTCATCTGCATTGCAGCACGCATCAGAGGTCCATTCCTTTTTACTGCTGAGTCCTCTGCCATCTTCCGGAAGTACCACACTCTGTGTATCCATTCACCAGGAGGTGGACATCTGTATCATTACCAACTTTCAGCTATTATGATTGAGGCTTCTATGATCACTATGACCACCTACTTGCAAATCTTTATGTGGACATATGTTTTCATTTCGCTTGGAAGAGCTATTATCACACAGTGTGGAAGGCTGAGTGAGGACCCCAAAGACGTCTAGGTCCCAACCCCAGAACCTGGGAGCACGTGCCCTTATATGTCAAAAGGGGCTTGGCAGGTGTGATTATGTTCCGGCTCTTGAGATGGGGATTGTCCCGGATTATCTGGGTGGGCCTGATCTAATTACAAAGGTCCTTACAAGAGGGGGCAGGGGGCAGGGTCAGGAGGGAGAAGGCAGTGTGACAGCACCAGCAGAGTCAGCAGCAATGCATCCCTGAGTAGGGAATGGAGCAGCCTCCAGATGCTGGAAAAGGTGTGGCTCAGATTCCCCGAGTTCTCAGAAAGAGCCTTGCTGTTCGCTCCTAAGACACAGTTGGGACTTCTGACACCCAGAATTTTATAAGAGAATACATTTGTGTTGTTTTAAGCCACTAAATTTGTATTTAGTGACAAGGACATTAGGAAATTACACTGGGAAACGCATATGGTAACTCTATGTTTAAGTATTTGAGGAGCTACCACAACATTTTCCAAAGGGGATGCAACATTTTGTATTTCTCCCAAAGCCTGGTACGGTCGTAGTCGATTTTAGCCATTCTAGTGGCGTGTACCTCACTGTGGTTTTGATTCACATTTCTCTAATGACTAGGATTGAGACTCTTATCAGCCATTCAGATATATTCTTTGGAGACGTGTGTATTTTACTGTTTTTCCCATTTAAAAATTCTGGTCTTTTCCTATATCTTGATATACTGATTTGTTTCCTTCTTAACAGTAACTGTTATCCTGACGTTTAACATACATGTTTCACCTGTTTTGACACTTTATATAAATGGAATCAAACAGCACACATTCTTTATGTCTGGTGTATTTACCTCACGATGCCTGTGAGATTCATCCATATTGTGGCATATTTGCAGTTTGCTCATTCTCATTGTTGGATCATGTTCCATCGTGATTATATCACACTTTACATATCTGTCCTGTTGACGGGCATTTGAGAAATTTCAGTTTGAGATGATTCCAGATAGTGCTTCTCTAAACCCACTCATGCAAGTCTTTGGTGTGCACGTGTGCCCATGCCGCCCGAAGGGGAGTCAACGGGTTAGCGGCAGGCACATGTCCAGCCCGCGTGGAGACGGGCAGGCTTTACCACAGGGAAAAGGCCACTCTGGACTAGGATGTTCTGTCTTGGACATTTCCACTAGTCGGAGCTGCGCCAGCTGAGCTGTGGCTAATTGGTGTGGCCAACGCTGCCCCTGGGAGCCAGTGAAAGGGAAAGCCAGAAAACCAGGTGAGGGTGGGTGGGAGGTCAGGGTCGGGGAGACAGGCAGGTCAAGGGGTGGTGGGCCCCAGGGGTAGAGGCCCTCCATACATGCTGACTTGGTCTGGTCTTGTCAGTGTTGGTGAACTTATTTTAGGCCCAGGCATCATTTAAGGGTGGGAGTGGGGGGCAGTGGATGGTCTCTGGAATGGGGAGCCCGTGCCCAGCACCTGCTGCCCAGTTACACCCTCCCTTCTGCCAGACAAGCCTCCTGTCAAAAGAACCAAGACAAAACGAAACAAAATCTGCATACTCTTCCTCTACAGGAGAAATAGGGTCTATAATTAGAAACCTCCCAAACAACTCACTGGTTCCAAATAGCCTGAACTCTTTCAAAGTTAAGGAAAAATGCCACGAATGGTGCACAAAGTCTTCCGGAAAGCGCCATGAGGCCGCATCCCCTCGTTACCACGCTTGACACGGACGTTACAGGAAAGGACGACAGCAAGTCCGCGAATGCAGACCAAAGTCACCAGCGAGCTCTTCTCAGCGGGGACCCAGGCAGGCGCGGAGAGCCGCAGCTGACCCCGCCGGGCCCCCATCCCCGTCATTCCAGCAACAAGCGCGTCAGGAGGCGGCGGAGGCGCCCGAGGGGCGCAGAGAAGCGCACACCTTCCTGCCTTCTCTGCGCCTCCGGGGATCCCGGGTCGGGAGGACGGACGGACGGCGACGCCCGGCAGGGAGGGAGAGACCCGTCTTCCTCGCGGGGACTCGGGCCTCCAGGTCGCCCCAGGCCCCGCCAGCGGCCGAGTCCGCCCGGGCCCCACTCTCTGCGCGGCCCCCACCGCGGTGTCCGGGGCGGACTTCCAGGACCCGGGGCCAGCGCCCTCCCGCCCAGGCCCGGCCCTCCACGGTCCCCGCGTCAGCCGCCACCGGCCTCGGGGCCCTGAGGCCCCAGAAGGACAAACCCCGCACCCGCGCCCAGCCCGAGGGGCAGGGCCCCGACCCCACCCAGGGACGCGCTTCCCGGAGACGGGCTGGGGGAAGCCCCGGGGAGGCCGCGAGGTTTTAATGAAAAGCAAAATCGGGACTGAGGCCGCGCGGGGCTCCCGGGACGGCCGAGCCGCCTCCCAGGGAGACCCCCACGGAGCTTCTCCCCAACGGAGCCGCCCCCGACGGAGCTGAGCGCCTCACCCCGCGCCCGCCCCGGGCCCTCCCCCGGTAGGACGGGCGGCCCCACAGCTCACGCTCAGACGGGGGGCCGCGGCCACCACACCGATGCGGCCCTCGCTCCGCACAGCCCAAGAGGAGGGCGGGACCATCGGGCCTCCGCGGGCAACAGGGATTCGCCCCCAGGGGTCACGTGAGCGAGGCCAGGCCAATCAGAGCCAGGGATCCTGGTTTCCTGTTCGCCCAATGGGGAGCGAGCGGGAGTCCCGTGGTCACGAGGGTGTCACGTGGGTGCGAGGGTATCACGTGAGAGAGAGAGAGAGAGAGAGAGAGAGAGAGAGTGGGGCCCCACGTGAGGGTGAGGGAGTCACGTGGGCTGCGTGGGCGAGCCACTGGCGAGCAGGAAACTTCTAGGCCCCTGGGGGCAGGAGCTGGTGTCACCTCCCGGGTGCGGGGGAGGGACCCGGGGGGGGGGCGCCCGGCTGTCCAGAGTCGCCCGGTCCCGTCCCTCCTCCAGGACTTGGGGTCATCCCGCTCACTCCCAGGGCTCCAGGGTGAACTCTTTCATCTTTAAAAAATCATTGCTTTGTTCCCAGCGCCAAGGGCTCCCCCGGCACACAGCAGCCACCCAGTAAAACGCTGATTAATGAATGAAACAAACTCACGGGGTCCAACCTGTGCTGGGCTCCCTGGAGTGTGGCCTCTGAGGACAGGAAAGGCTGGTGTGCCTCAGTTTCCCCCCAGGCACGCAGCGCTGGGAGCTGAGTGCGCCCCGTCACCTGCCCGGCTGCACCTGAGACCAGGGTGGCACGGCATGTCCCCTCCCAGGTGTGCCCAGGTGCTGGCCCCGCCTCTCCATGGTGAGTGACCAGGACCCACCACGGAGGCCCCAACACTGTCCCTGGGATCGTGTTTTCTGGGGGTTGCGTGACCCGCTGCTAACGCCTGTCCCTGGGCTGTTTCTCTCTTGAACAAATTTAACCAACAAGGGCAGTAGGAGGGGGCTCTTTTCTGTGGGAAACTGCGGTTGAAGAGCCTCTGAGGACAGTTCTCCCTGGAGAACACCCAAAGATGGGGGAC
>PVKY010000137.1:0-72020 GCA_004027775.1 Bradypus variegatus
GGGGTTTATTTGGTTTCACAGTTACAGTCTAAAGGCCATAAAGTGTCCAAGGTAACACATCAGCAATCGGGTACCTACACTGGAGGATGGCCAATGGTGTCCAGAAAACTTCTGTTAGCTGGGAAGGCACGTGGCTGGCATCTGCTCCAAAGTTCTGGTTTCAAAATGGCTTTCTCCGAGGACGTTCCTCTCTAGGCAGCAGTTCCTCAAAAATGTCATTCTTAGTTGCACTTGGGGTATTTGTCCTCTCTCAGCTTCTCTGGAGCAAGAGTCTACTTTCAATGGCCATCTTCAAACTGTCTCTCATCTGCAGCTCCTATGCTTTCTTCAAAGTGTCCCTCTTGGAACTGCAGCAAGCTCGCTCCTTCTGTCTGAGCTTATATAGTGCTCCAGTAACCAAGGCCCATGCTGAATGGGTGGGGCCACACCTCCATGGAAATATCTCATCAGAGTTATCACCTACAGTTGAGTGGGACATATTTCCATGCAAACAACCTAGTCCAAATGTTCCAACTTAATCTCCACTAATAAGTCTGCCCCACAAGATGGTATCAAAGAATATGGCTTTTTCTGGGGGACATAATACATTCAAACCAGCACAAGGTGGTTGATGCCCCACTGCAGGGAGGGCTGTGGGGTGGGGACTGCTACCCCACTGCGGAGACTGAGGCCAAAGCACTGAGGGGTTAAGGGCTTTGCCCAAGGTGGTGTGGCTTGTATAAGGCAAACTAGGGCATGAACCCCGATTCTCCCTAGTGGGGTCATTTAGAAATACAAGTGAGGTCCTTTTGGACCAAAAGGGGGAGGAGAATTGCAACAAAATGAAGTTACAGTGGCTGAGAGATTTCAAATGGAGTTGAGAAGTCATTCTGGAGGTAACTCTTATGCATTATATACATATCCCTTTTTAGTTTTAGTTTATTAGAATAGTTAGAAGGAAATATCTGAAATTGTTGAATTGCAATCCAGTATCCTTGATTCTTGAAGGCGATCATATAACTATTTAGCTTATATGGTGTGACTGTGTGATTGTGAAAACCTTATGGCTCACATTCCCTTTACCCAGTGTATGGACAAACGAATAGAAACAATGGGAACCAAAAGTAAATGAATAATATGGAGGAGGGGGATATGGGATGTTTCAAGTGTTCTTTTTACTTTTATTTTTATTCTTATCTTTATTTTTTGGAGTGATGAAAATGTTTAAAAATTGATTGTGGTGTTGAATGCACAACTATATGATGAAACTGGGAACAATTGTTGGACACTTTGGATGATTGTATGGTATGTGAATATATTTCAATAAAATTACATTTTAAAAAAATACAGGTGAGGGCGTGTCCCTGCTCTGAGGTGAGAATCTTCAGGAGCTTCACCCCTCCCTGAGGCCCACCTGGTCCAGCCCCAGCCCCCTGCCCTGTCCTCTGTTTCCCCAGTCCATGCTGGCCTCCTCTCTGTCCCTCCCACTTGCCAAGCACAATCACAGTCTAGGAGTTTGCATACTATATTTTATTATCCTGTCTGTACATTATAGTGACATCATTTCGAGCATTCCCTGAGTGCAGGGGCTTTGTTTTGGCCCCGCCGAACCTCCAAAAGCACATAGTAGACACTCAAAAATATTCAGTTAATATGATATAAAGTTCCACTCCTAGGTTTATGCCCAAGAGAAATGAAAACATAGGTTCCCCAAAACTTGGATGTGTATGTTCATAGCAGCTTTATTTACAATAGCCCCAAAGTGGAGACAAAACTGATGAAAGGATAAACAAAATTGTATTCATACAATGGAATAATATTCTGCCATCAAAAAGATTCTGATTCTTGCTACAACATGGATGAAACTTGAAAACATGTGAAGTGAAAGAAGTCAAACATAAAAGACCACATATTTTATGATTTCATTTATGTGAAATGTCCAGAATAGGCAAACCCAGAAAAATAGAAAGTAGATTAGTGGTTGCCCAGAGTTTGGGGAAGGGGTTTCTTTTTGGGTGTTGAAAATATTCTAAGTTAAATAGTGGTGATGATGGCACAACTTTGAATAAATTAAAAATCACTGAACTTTACACTTTAAATGGGTGGATTCTATGCTATGTGAAGTTTATTTCAAGCTATAAAAAAAAATGAAATGCAGTGAGAGGGTAAAGGATTTGAAGCATCACACTGCGATGGAAGGAATTTTGAGGTCAGAACTGAGTTTTCAGGGTCCAGCTCTGACTCCTCCCCAGCAATCCTGGTGACCACGGCAGGGTGAAGAGCCATGAGGACCACGGGTTAACAGGGCAGGCTCTGAAATGAGGGCCCCTTCCTGGCCATGTGCCCTGGGCAAATCACCTTTTGCAGCTTTGCTTTCTCCCGTGGTAAAACGAGGATAATAAAAAACCCTCTTTGTATTAGGTTTCTCCAGGGAAACAGAACTGACAGGACAGAATATATACATATATCCTATGTGCACTTATATATAATGTAAATATTATGAGATTTTATTAAAGGAATTGGCTCACCATGGGGATCGGCAAGTTTGAACTCCATAAGGCAGGCCACAAGTTGGTAACCAGTGAAAGTTTGGATAAATCCCCTAGGAGAAGCTGGCTGACTGAAATAGAGATAGAGACTGAAATAGAGATAGAAACTCTGACTGCTGAAATCATCAGTTCTGCCTTTAAGGCCTCCAACTGTTTGCATGAGACTTCTCTCCTTGCTGAAGGCAATCTCCTTTGTTGATGGCAATCTCCTTTGTTGATAGTAGATGTAATCAGCTGTACATGGAGTCAACTGCCTAATGATTTAAAACCACAAAATATCCTCACAGTAACAATCAGGCCAGGGCTTGCTTGACCAAACAACTGGATACCATAACCCGGCCGAGTTGACACATGAACTTAATCATCACAGTCTATCCCTTATCAACTTGGCACCCATATACAGCTCCTTAAATCATAATTTCTAAACAAAAACAATAACAGTCATAGTTTTGCCTAATATAATTCAGCCATCCTGCATAAAACCAGAAACACTCTTTCCCCAGAAAAGGATGCAAGTCCTTACTTAGGTGATAGTCACTCTTAAACTTGATATCCTTTAACTTAAATACTATGACATAAAGCTAACTCAACTTATACAATAGAGGTATAAGATGTGGAAGAAAAAGACATTTATTTGCTTTATATGTATATACAAACATATTCATAGCAAAACAAGGAAGAAATATTCATTGCCTCGCATTTGCAGCTTTGCCTTCTCTATGGTAAAAGGAGGATAATAAAATACCCCCTTGAAGGGTTGTTGTAAGGGTTAAATCAACACGGCCCTTGGTCAATGGTAGCCTCTCAATGTACGCCAGCCACTATGATTGAAGCCTCAGCTTCTTTCCCCTATAAAGAAAGGGGGCTCCAGTCTACAATCTCTAAGACCTCTTCCATTCTAGCATTCTTGGACAACAACAAGTCAGTGCAGGTTAAAACAAGAAGTTTTGGCAGCAGTTGTGGATATAGGAGAAGCTGGAACTGGATGAAACCAGCCGAGAGGTGGAGGTAGCTGTAGCAATCCAGGCCCAAGGTGATGAGAACTGGATGAGGGGACAAGAAAGAGAATTGAGGTCGCAGAGCTGACCTCAAAGAGTTCCCGCCCCACCAGTACCACGAAGCTTGTCAGGCTTCCATAACAGGCTTAGGGGGTCTCGGAAAGTAGACGACAGAACGCACAAGAGGTGGCCAGAGGGGTCAAAAGAGGTGGTCTAGACGGTCCTGAAGAAGAGTCTGTCAGGAACAGACATTTGGAGCAGCAATTCTTATTTAATGTAACAATAAAAATCCAATCTTTGGTTGAGGTTTGAAAACCCTTTCCCAAGGAATGAGAGGGAAAGAGCACATCTACACAGAAATGTAGGTTCTGAAAGGACCCCCAGTAACGATTTCAGGGGGCTTGGCCAGGCAAAAGGGGGCAAAGGTCCTCTCCCTTTGAGTTCCATTGATCACAAACCAGCTCAGTGGGACCCTCGGCACTTGGGCTTGGCTGTTGGCATTGCTTGTCAATGGCTCCCTGTGCTCACCGAAGCTAAGGCAGCTCCTCCTTTATCCTGCTTCCAAGCTTTGGGCAGCTTCTATAAAGTCACTTTAAGATAAGCAGCCTACTGTGGTGTGTTCATCAGGAGCCAAACAAAAGCAACCCAAGTATGTCAAACAGAGGGAATTTAATACACGGAATTTGTGACACAGGTGACGGAGGAGCTAAGAAGCCCACCAGAGAGGATGGTGAGGCAACCCACAACAATGGTGAGGAAGCTGCTCTACCCTGGGGAAGAGGGAAGAGGCAAGAGGCAGTGATCAGGACTCCAGGGACCTCGGGGGAGACACAGCCTCTGCCGGTGGAGCTGGAGTCGAGGAGAGAAAAGGGAAGATAGCCTGGCTTCCCTCCCACCCCACCCTCTGCTAATCCCCTGCTGCTGGCCAACCCCTGCAGGATATCAGTCTTTGACCCCCAAGATATGGAGCAGAGCAGAACGGAGGTCTTGGAGTAATAGCCAAGAACTGGCCTCAAGGGGAGGGTGGATAAGGAAGAAGTGACCTCCTTGGGCTTCTTCTAGCATTTGCCAGCCTCTTCCCAGCTTCTTTCATCCTCTCTGCAAAAGTCATTTCCTCCCTGTGTTGCTAGCCAGGATGAAGGAATTGGGCTGCACCCAGGGCTCAACAGGCAAGAGGGGAGGCCTGGCACCTTGGTGGAATGTCTAGAAGGTCACATCTACCCCATCCCAGCCACGGGGCCGGAAATTCTCCCATAAGAGAAGACTTTCTTGTAAAGAATTCCTGAGAGCGAGGGAGAGAACACAGTAAGGGCTAAGCGGGAGCAGGGAGGAGCTTCTTAACGGCCCGAGGAGGCCTAGAGGGCAGTGGCTGTGGCCGAAGGTGCAGCCGCCCACTTCCCCAACGCCTCACCAACAGGGCCCGGGGTGGGCTGGGGGTTGGGGCCACCCTGAACAATGGCGTCTGCTGCTAGTCCACCCCCTGGCCTATTGTGGGTGCCCTTTTCCCTGAATACCGGGTTCCCACTCTCCTACCCCCTCTCCTCACTGATTTCCGCCAAGTGACAGATGATAAAGAACCATACAAACAGGAGGCCCTGTCTTTAACCTATGCAAAATCCGAGGGCCTGGGGCCGGGCTTGGGACCCATCTGAAATAGCAGAGCGCCTCCCTCCCTTCTCTTCTTAGCTCCCCGGCCACCCTCTGTCAAGCCCACAGCCTGCCCTGGATGCGCCTCTTCGGAAGGGCAAAAAAACAAACAAAAAACAAAAAAAAAAAACGGCAAACGAAAGGGCCACTCCTTCCAGGAGGAAAGAGAATCCGCTCTGCTGGGCCCCGTAATCCTCCCTGCAGTCCTGGGGGACCGGGGCCCCACTCCACATAGGGTGCCGAGCCTTAGGGCCTGGGCACAGGTGGCCGCCGTGAGAACTGAAGGGGTATGTCTGAGCCCTTTCCATGCCTCACGGCCCCCCAGGAAGTCCAATCTGGTTGGGGACACTCAAAGGTCCCTAGGAAGACAAAGCTAACGCGCTTAAGTGACAAATGACACAAATCGAGGCTTGAGGAGCTCATGGAGGGCTGCTGGCTGTCCATGGGGCGGCCGGGCGTGGGCAGAGTACAGAGGCAGGGGTGAGGAGGAAGTTTCCCTGGTGCCAAGCTGGGGCATCGCCAGGAGGAAGGGCGGGAGGCTGGCGGAAGAGATGTGTCCCTGGGCGGTCACGGTGCGTTAGGCTCCTGACCAACGCTAGGTTTGCAAAGGACGAGGACCGCAGAGCCCCTGGTCTCAAACGGAGCACAGGCTAGGGGAGGAGATCAAAAGGGGCAGAAGTGTCAGAGGGAGGTGACAGCTGCCACGGAAGGAGATCTGTGTGCCTGGATCCTTCCATGGAAAGGGGGACCCTGCCACCCCACATCCTCCCGCAACACACACTTCTGCCCATCGGTCCCTAAAGGCGCGCCCGACTCCTCTGAGCCCCCGCCCTGGCGCCTGCCTGCCCCCCACGCCCCTTCCTCCCGCCTTGCAAGGTTCAAGAGGTTGCAGATGACACGTAGTTGGCTACATTTATCCTCTTAACAGCTGAAAAATGCACCCTTTCCCCCCCAACTCCCCACAGCCCAGAGGTCAACTATGCTTTTTGGCTTTGACCCAGGTTATGGAAAAGGAAATCAAGTTTCAAGCAACCATGGGTAGTAATGTGCCCCCATGGGTCCGGCTGGGGCTCGGGCACTGGGAATTCTGCACCTCCCCAGCTTCACCTGCACCCGGGGGCCGCTCTGACCCCGCGGAGCCCAGGGCTCCTTTCCTTCTACCCCGTCAGCGGTCTCCGCAGCGGCTGCAGGTTTGCAGGCAAGGCAGGCAAGGGTGAGCGGGCAGCAGAGGGTGGGCCTGCCACGGGAAGGCTGCTTGGGGCCCAGGGTCACACCAGCACCCCCACTCCAAGTTGCTCACAAACTGCTGTTCCCTTCTTCTTTGGATCCCCAGGAGCCTCCCCTGGTGTGCGGGGGGAGTGGGGCAGGAGCCGCCATCCCTGGGAAAGTGGGGAGGGAGCTGGGGCAGGCAACGTGAGCAGTAGGGCTGCCGGGCCAACAGCAGTTTGTGCATCTGGAGCAGAAGCCTCTTCTAGAAAGTGGGGTTTGAGGGTCAGGGCTCCCCCCAAAAAAGAGACTTGGCCTGGGTCTCGCCTGCAGTTCTGAGTGACGGCCCTGGGTGTCAGGGTTGTATTTGGTGGCTCCCGGGGGAGGGAGGAGCCTCAGGGTGGGAGTGGGAGGTGGGTAAGGATTTCAGCGTGGGACCTAGAGTGGACACCTGAACTTCCCTACCAAGGTGGGACTACAGGTCTGTCTGGCCCATCCGCCCCCGTTTCTTGCCCTGCTCCACCCTCAGCCCAGCTGCAAAATATTCCTAGCGCCTCCAGCCTGGCTCACCTGGCAACCCTTCTCCCACCCCCATGCCGACCGACCCACCATCCCAGGGCCCAACCCCTCCTACTGGGCGGCCGGCCAGTGAGGCTGGCCTGGGAAGAATTGCGGCCTGAGGTATTGGGGAGTTGGGGCCCAGGTGAGTGGAGGGGATCAGCGCCCCTTCTGGCATAGGTAGCTGTGTCTTGTGCCCCCACGGAGGCTCGGGCACCCGTGACAGGGATCCTGTACTCCCAACCCTGCCCTGGCAGGCTTGTAACGCCTGCCCCCATCCCCACTGCCCACGAGGCCAGTTTTGGGGGTCCTAGGAAGGACTGATGATCTTGGAGAGGTCCTGGGAGCTGTGCATCCCTGGGAGGGGTGGGCTAGTGAACTGGCTCCTCAAAACCAGGGTTCCTTGGGCAGGGCTGTGCCCCAAGGGCTCTGAGTTGAGCCGTGGGAACCGAATGCTGATTTGAAACTGTGTTTGGATAATTTCCCGAGGTTGACCCACTCCCCTTGATTATTGGGCAAGAGAACCTGGGCGTACTTGCCCTAGGAGGGAAAACGTGTGTGCAAACCCATCGGGGACTGTTTACATTTCTATTGTTGCCTGCCAGTGTCTGTTTATTTAATCCTCAGGAGGTCTCTCCCCTGGTTCACTTTAGTCTCCCTCTCAGGGTTGGAGGGTCCAGGACTTGACTTTCACAAATAGTGTGAATTGCATCCTGTTCCATCAGTCTTCCTGGAATCGGGTAATTTTGATCTTAAATAACCACGTGCTTTTATTGAACACTTCTGCATTGCGGGAGGCCAAGAGGGGCTGTTGTGAAGTATTGGGGACCTGTCCTCAGCCAGTTTGCTTAGTTAGGGTGACCCCTCAGGTGGCCTGAACAACACAGGGGTACAGATCAGCCAGGAGGAGGCTCTGGCTTGCAGCTCAGGAGTGATGTTTTCAGGGCTGAAGATTAGGGGTCCCCCCCATGGATAATGCAACATCAAAACGGGAGGGAACGAAATACTCGGAAGTCCAATCAACTGCGAAGATTTGTCCTTGAGAATATTTTTTTAAATAACCTTTTAATTTAAGGACAGTTTTAGATTTGCAGAAAAATTGCAAAGTTAGTACAGAGTTTCCAAAGACCTCTCACCGTTTTCCCTTGTTACTAACCTCCTCCATTAGCAGGGTACGTTTGTTACAATTAATGAACCAACAATGATACATTATTATTCACTAAAGTCCACACTTTATGCAGATTTCCTTAGTTCTTCCTTAACAGCTTTCTTCTGTTCCAGGGTTCCACCAAGGACACCGCATGGCATTTCATTGTCCTGTCTCCTTGGCTCCTCTGGGATGGGACAATTTTCTCAGACTTTCCTTGTTTTTGATGACCTTGCAGTTTTGAGGAGGACTGGTCAGCTATTTTGTAAAATGCCCCTAGATTGGGACATTGAAAACAATTATTAATATATTTTATTTAACCTCATATATCCAAAATATAATTTCAGTATGAAATCAATATGAAAATTATTAATACGATATTTAACATTCTCTTGTGCATGTACTAAGCCTTCACAATCTGGAATGGGTTTTGCACTTAGAGACCAGCCTCAACAGACCCAGGTGGCTAGAGGTAATTGCACTGGACAGCTCAGTTTTATGCCCCGCTCCCAGCAGGCTTCGGCAGATGTTTTTCTCACGATTAGACTGGGGCTATGGGCTTGGGGGAAGACCGTAGAGGTCAAGTGCTTCGATGAATTTTAATATAAAAAAAACAAATCGTTTTCCAAGATCGTTCATTTTCTCCCCTCTTCCTCCCTCTCTCTCTCTTTTCCTCCCTTTCTTCCTTCCCTTCTTCTTCTTAACTGTTTCTCCTTGGTGCTTGTGCTTCTCTTGGGACCCGACACACTTGCTCTGCCTTTTGGCAGCACTGGGCTCCGGCCATCAGGGTGTTCAGAGAGAATGCGGAGGGTCCAGAAGGCCGCTGGAGGTGGGGGGTAGAGGGCAGCATGGTGTTGTGGTTAAAATCCTGGACCTGGAGCCCCAGTACACTGCCTGGGTTCGAATCCTGGGAAGTCTGGCAATCTGTCGCTGCTGCGCTTCGTGCCCCTGTAATAACTGCTGATAGAGAACGGCCCCCACTGCAAGAGGTGCTTGAGCAGAGCCCTCAACAGTCCTGTGTGACTGCAGTAGTTGCAGGGGAAATGTGATGCCCCAAAGGCCCTTCGGCAAAGGGGCAGAACTGGCCGCTGAGTCCGCTCCACGAGTGACAGCTGACGGCGGCATCCTAACGACAAGGCAGCCACCCGGAGCAACTCCAAGCTCATCCACTGAGCATTCCCAAAGGCCGGGTGCTCCGCGGAGCCAACCTTCAGAGCAATCCTATAAGGGAGCACTGTTACCATCACCACTTTATGGATGAGGATACGGGCCCTGGCCACCCAGCCAGCACGCGGGACGGGGTCAGAATTCCACATGGGCTCAGTGTAATCCGCAGCCAGCGCCCATGGACAGCCCTGCTCTAGACACGGGGCACCCGGGGAGGAGGTGGGAAAGCGGGTCCCACCATCTGGGTCAGCCGTATTTAGTGATCTTGATCTAAACACACAAAAATCAATGTATTTAAAACCAAGAGCTACAGAAAATCCAGGAAGATTTTTTTCATCTCTGGTTTACCGATTCCTGGAGTCCCTTGAACAATTTGGAATAAAAGCCACAATAGTATTTTGATGGGATAGAGGACAGGCCTTGGATGGGAGTTTCAATTAGAGGCCAGGCCTTGGAGCCTGCGTCCGATCGCTGCCCTGCCCTGCCAGCCCCGTGTGACCTTGGGCCGGTCTCCTGACCCCTGTTTCCTTATCCACACATAGGTATGGGGGAGGCACAGGGTGGGGAGTTGGGATATTTACCCTGCAGGACTGTGGGGTGGTAAATATATACTGCTGATCAGCAGGGCTACTATTTAAACATCATTTATTATTTTAGGATAAGGTTTTCTTCATAGCAGAAAAACTAGAGGTATTGCAAACAAGCGTCAGACAACCAACATGTTTAAAAAAATGTAGAATATCCACTGGATGGAATAAAATGCCGTCATCACAAATTATATCCACCTAAATGCAACATGGTATCCTAGATCGGATCCTGGAACAGGAAAAGGACATTAGTGGAAAAAAGGTGAAATCCAAATAAAGTCTTGGAGTTTAACTAATAGCATCAATATTAATTTCTCAGATTAATATTTTGATAGATGGGTGTTAGCATAGGGGAAGCCAGGTGAAGGGTGTGGGGTACTCTGTGCAAGTTCTTGCATAAATCCAAAAGTATTCCAAATAAATATAAAAAAAATTTTCGAAATGGTATTCATACTGTGCTAGTTTGGATATATTATGTCCCACAAAAGCCATATTCTTTAACACAGTCTTGTGGCAGCAGATGTATTAGTGTTGATTAGGTTGGAATCCTTTGATTGTTTCCATGGAGAAGTGATTCAGTCAACTCTGGGTGAGGCCTTTGATTAGGTAATTTCCATGGAGGTGTTACCCCGCCCATTCAGGATGGGTCTTGATTTAATCACTGGAGTCCTATAAAAGAACTTACAGACAGAAGGACCTCAGAACAGCTGAGAGTGACATTCTAGAGAGCAGCTGAGAGAGAGATTTTAGAGACAGCCGTGTGAAAGCAGATTTTTGTTGATGATTTGGAGATGCTACCCCAGAGTTTGCTCTGGAGAAGCTAAGAGAGGACAAAATGCCCCAAGAGCAACGTTTTGAAGAATGCACAGGAGCTGAGAGGGGAGCTGGAACACAACCTGGCATCAGCAGACGCCAGCCACGTGCCTTCCCAGCTAACAGAGGTTTCCTGGACGCCATTGGCCTTCCTTCAGTGAAGGTATACTTGTGTTGATGCCCTTAATTTGGACATTTTCATGGCCTTCAGACTGTAAATTTGTAACCATATAAGCCCCCTTTATAAAAGCCAATACATTTCTGGTATTTTGCATAATGGCAGCGTTAGCAAATCAGAACACACACATTGTAAGGAATATGGGAATGTTTGGGCTAAAAGGTTAAGTGAAAAGAACAGAATTCAAATTGCATGACAGTGTGATAACAACTATGCAATAAGTGATTCAAAGGAAGAAAGATGGAAAGAAAATGCATATTATGGTCAGTTACTGTTTGGGGGGCCATGAAACTAAGAATAGTTTAAATCCTCCTTTTTTCTTGTTTTCCAACTTTTCCTTAATTTGGGATCTGAACCAGTGAAAGTTGTTAAGGAGCTGTAGACATTAGGGTGGGCTGGTTAATTTCAGCAGAAAGGGACAACTTTATGCGGTGGCTGTCTGATCACTCTCAGAGTCAGGAGAGGGCCAGGGGGCCAGGCCCCCAAAATAGGCCTGGGCAAAGGGAAGTAGGCAGCCCTGGATGATGCAGTGTTGTGGCCTGGGACCAACCAGCCAGAGTTTAAATCTTACATCTGTTGCTTTCTAGCTTGTGTATGGCCTGGGACAAGTTTCTTAAATTCCCTGCCCCTCAGTGTCCTCTCCCGTAAAATGGGGCTGCTGCTAACTGTACCTGCCTTGGAGTATGGTTACAAGGACTGAATGAGTTAAAAGGGGAAGTGTCCAACCCGTAGGAGGCTCTGTAGACATGTTAAAGGAAACAACATCGCTGCATCATTGGAATGAATTTAAATGTCACTTTGCATTTTTGCCCCAGATTCGAAGTCCTAAACTGGGGTCGCTGGTGAAGATATCCCAGCTGCCACGGTCAGGAGAGAGGGAGGGTCTGGTGTTCTGGCTTCCATAGAGGAAGGGGCACTGCTGCCTCCCATCAGAGGGCAGTCAAGGAACCAGGAGGGGTCCGGGAGACAGGGATTCTGTAGTGAGTGCTCAGGAAATAACTGTGGAATGAATGAAAGCAACCAAGCAAACGCCAACGACGAAGACAACAAATGTCATACCTAGTTCATTTGGGAGGAGATCCCAGGAGGCAGGAGTGAGGGAGTGGGGAGAAAGAGACAGGAGAGGGGTGTGAGGGTGGGGATAGGGCAAGTCAAGGGTGGGGGGGATGTGGTGGCTTCAGGATTCTGCGGGGACCTCCTGAGAAGTGTCTGCCCGGAGCACAGAGCTCCCACTCCCATCGCCAGTGTCACGGGGCCCCGGGAGCGCCTCTCTCCCCATCCCAGGGCCCGAGCCTCCCTGTGAGCAGCTCCAGGGGCTGGAAGCTGCAGGGGCTGGAGGGTGCACAGAGAAGCTTGTTCTCCAGCAGCAAGTTCTGGCCAGCGGTCCAGGCTGCACCCCAGGGTCCTCTGGGTACCCCCTTGCTCCCCATCCACTCCCTCCCTCCAGCCCCCCAAGATTCTTCTGGCCCTAGCACTTCACTACTTCATTGTCTAGGTGCATTCCCACAGGGCTCTGAAATATATATTTGCCATCAATTAAACCTGTACTTGTTTTAAAAGAATCCAAATGCTGGTATTGTCCAGAAAACATGAACAAGTTGATTTATAATTGTTATAAAGTTGAACTGTTGAAACTTGTTCACGTAAACATTCTGACTTGCATTATGCTTTATGTCCCTGCATTTACATTAAAAATTCACACATTTTGTCCCCTGTTTCTCCATTCACCATCATATACTTATGTACCTTTTGACATCATGGGGGAAAAAAAATCCAACATCCAGAACCTACCAATAACAGGAAGAAGAGAAAAAAAATTTTTTTCTGAGAATGAAATGTTTTGCATCATAGTGGATTCTTACGCACGTTCTCCACGTACGCAGCACGTTAGCTGGATGTGTTTTGGCATAATCCTTACTGTCTCAGCATGGCCAGTGCACAGGTTGATGTCTTCAAAAAGACAAACTGGATTGGCCTCACTTACTCCTGCAAAGCACCAGCAGCTGCACTTTGCTTTGGAGTCCTGAGCGAGCTCTTGTGCCAGATGCTGGAAGGGAAGTTTGTGAATGAGAAGTTCGGTGGACTTGTGCTAACTCTCTTTTCACCGGGGCCACAGCAGCCTGCCTGTAGCCATGAGGTCTCTTCACCCTTCCAGTAGGGGGCGCACTCTTGCAGGCAGCTTTTGTAAATAACTCAGTTGCTTCCTGGGGGTCCGCTTTGTGTGAGCCATGGGATAGAGACCTCCTTGCTTACTCCCCTCCTCCCTGGGCAGGAGCTCCAGGAGGCTCCAGGGGGCTCAGACTGGAGTATTTTTAGCATCTCCCCAAACTATGATACAAATTCAGGGAAGAGGAGGACATGGGGGCCTCCCACTCCGGACGTGTCACCCGGAGAAAATAAGGTTTCGCTGTGATGTCACCTTTGAGCTCGCACCAGCCCACGGAAGATGGAGGGACCAGCGCCTCCGGGAAGTCACTTACCTCTAATCAGGGCTCCAAATTGAACCGGATCTCAGACCCGAAAACCATGACGACTCAGAACCTCCTGGCTCTGCGCAGCCTGGCTGAAGGGTCAAGTCCCTGGGCCACTTTGGGCCTCGGTGACTCTTCAGTAAAATGTTGGGGAGGGCCCGGCTCAGTGGGTGGCAGTGGGTGGGCGTGGTGTGGCCCTGAGAAAGCACCCCAGGCAGGGACAGTGAGGCCAGTGAGGTCCACGCCTGCCTGGTCATGCTGGGAAAAGCATCCCCTGGGCCCTGCTGCCCTCTGCCGGACAAGGTCTGGCCGCTGGGTGCTGCCCAGGGGAGGGGTGGGAGCTGGCTGGGGCTGGGAGTTCCAGCCTGCGGCCAAGCACCCGGCTCTGCCACCCTCTGCTTCTGTCCTGCTCTTTCTGGATGACACTTGCATGCTTGCTGCTACTTTGCAGACCCTGCAAGGCAAGCTTGCGTGGTAATCCTTATCCTCATTGCATAGTTAACGACTAGATAATAAAGTGAATAAGCTCTAGGAGGCAGGTTGTCTTCCTAGCCTCATTCAGATAAGGAACAGACACAGAGAGGACTGGTGACATGTCCAAGGTTGCACAGCTGGTAAGTTGCAGAGCCAGGATTTGAACTCAGGAAAATCCCCTTCTTCCCACACTCCTACCTATTAACAGAAGTGTCCAGCTCGGCACTGAAGCCCTCCAATGTGGTTTCGGACTGGCTCTGCCCCTCAGCCTGACTTCCTGGGGCCCTGAGTTCTCATCCTCCCAATCAAGGGCGCCCAGGAGCAGATGGGGAACGGAGGGAGCTAGGAGGCAACCCGAAGTGGGGTGACCTGTGGGGTCCAGGGCGCTGCCCACACGGAGGGGAGACGGACGCTGGGTGACTCACTGTGTGTGTCCCGCCCTCCCTGCCCGGACGACGCCAGGGTGGGGCCTGTCCTGGAGACGATGACTCGGGGTCCCCACCCCCGCCCCCCGCCTTCCCGGCAGACAGCCCCACGGCCCGGGCGGAGGCGGAGTGGGGAAACCAAGACACCGTGGTTTGTGTTTCTTGGCCCCGGCAGCCCCGTGGGCCGGGCCTGCTGCAGCTCCCACTGCTGGCCCTACCGGCCAGTCCAGACAGGGCTGTAGGGTACTGAAAGGGGGAATTGTTGGCTGAGGAGGAGAGGAGGGTAATAACCACCCCCGAGCCTCGGCCAGCTGTCTCCAAGGGCTGTCACTGCCCGTGACCTCCTCTGACACCTGGAGTTGCTGGGTGTGGCAGGCGGCGCAGGGCAAGGAAGAGAGAGGCCGAGCTGGAAGCCGGAACCTGACTGCCGTCCCCGCCTCCCCATGGGCCGGTGTCCCCCGGCAGGTGCTGCACCCTCCCGAGTCCCACGCGGAGGGCGGGGCCTGGCTGCTTCCCTCGCTCTCGGGGTCTCCGCCCTCCCTGCCCCAGCTCCCCAGCCCAGGGTCGCCCACCCTGGATGTGTGGTGGCTTGTTTCTTGTGCCTAGACATCTGCAGCTGCCCAACTGGTCTCCCCGCTGCCGCCTCTGCCCTCCCAGTCGTCCGGGTCCTGCCACCAGACTTGTCGTCTGATGGAGTCCCACCTGGCCTTCCCTTAGCCCAGGGGTCCTGCCAGGAGAATGACCGACTGCTGTGACGTGTGGGGGGGGGCAGGGAAGAGGGAGTGAGCCATCTGGCAGTTCCCGAAGGCTTCCTGGAGGAGTTGGTCTGAGCTGGACCTGAAGGATTTGAGTGGGGGCGGGGATGGGGAGGAGGGGCGGTGCGTGGGAGGAAAGGCATGCCGAGGTGGGCTTGAGCAGGGGCAGGGGCAGGGGCCTGTGGGCAGGTGGGCTGCAGCTGGATGCAAGAGACCGACCCCCAGCTGGGGAACTCCGTCCTTCTCTGAGCCCAGGGAGCTGGGGAAGGCTCTTCAGCTGGGGAGGCGATGGGACTGGACTTGGGCTTTGGAAGATGTCTCTGCTGGTGAAGAGGAGGATGAAGGAGGTGGAGAGCCTGGAGGCTGATGAGGGCTAAAGTGGAACACTAATTTATAGCATTCATTCATTCATTGCAGATTTATTCAGTGCTTACTCTGTGCAAGGCATTGTTTTAGACACAGGGGATTCCAAACAAACCAGTCCGTGCTCTCAGGGAGCTGGCGTTCCAGTGGGGGGACAGGTGAGGTCACTTTCAATGGCAATGAGCCCTCAAAGTAAAGCAGAGTGGCCTTTGGTGCAGCGGCTGGAAAGCCCAGTGTGTGCGTCCTCATTCCCACTGGCCCCTGCAAGGACCCTCCCCTCCAGCCTGGGTGGCCCCAAACAGACAGGCAGGTGCCTGCTTCCTCCACCGTGCCTTGGCCCCGGAAGCCCTTTCCCCGCCTCTGCACCCTCTCTTGATCCTCCACCTCCCTGAACCCCATCCTGTTACCCCTTCACCCCAAAGCCCTCCCTGGGTCTGTTCCCGCACACCTGGACCCCCCAGCACCATTCTCTGTGAAGGATGAGCCTGAGTAGATGCTCAGTTCCACCTCTGCTGTGTGACCCTACTTAGGTCACTTTATCACTCTGGTCCTTCTTTTCTTCCTCGAAATGGGCCTATTGAAATGAAATAAACTTCAGTGGCAGAGAGATTCCAAAAGGAGGCTAGAGGTCACTCTGGTGGGCACACTTATGCACAATATAGACAACCCTTTTTAGGTTCTAATGAATTGGAGTAGCTAACAGTAAATACCTGAAACTATCAAACTACAACCCAGAACCCCTGAATCTTGAAGATGATTGTATAAAAATGTAACTTATGAGGGGTGACAATGTGATTGGGAAAGCCATATGGACCACACTGCCCTTTGTCCAGTGTATGAAAGGATGAGTAGAAAAATGGGGGGGGGGAAAGGCACCCAGTGTTCTCTTTCACTTTAATTGTTCTTTTTCACTTTAATTTTTATTCTTCTTATTTTTGTGTGTGTGGTAATGAAAATGTCCAAAAATTAATTTTCATGATGAACACACAACTAAATAATGGTACTGTGAACAACTGAATGTACGCTTTGTGTGACTGCATGGTATATGAACATATCTCAATAAAAATGAATTAAAAAAAAAAGAAATGGGCCTATTCATGCCACCTCATCAGCCAAGTGCCTGGCACCTGTTGGGAACACAATACATGCCGGGCTGCACCCTGTGGCCACCACTCTGCCTGGCTGGCCAGTGGGTTTCCCTGAAAGTTGTAACTGGCTGGTATCTGGGGAAGACCCTTGGTCTTTGCGGCTTTGCCCTCATCTTGTGTAAAATGTTTGTGATGGGGTGGTGGGCAGAAGGAGCTGAGTGAGACAGGGGCTCTCAATTCCTGAAAGACAAATCTGGGCTGTCTCCCGAAATCGTAAGCTCCTTGGGGCTGGTCCTGGAATCAGGAAACACCAGTAGAAGGCAGTGGTCCAGGGCAGGGGTGTGGGGCAGGGGTTCCAGGAGGAGGGCTTCTAAGGCAGGGGATCCAGGGCAGGGATCCAGGGTGGGAGATCCAGGACAGGGGTCCAGGCAGGGGATCCAGGGCCGGGGTTGCCAGCCTAGATTCTGGAGTTGGTCAATCCTGGGCTCGCATCCTGGCCCTGACACTTCTTATCTTATGATCTTCAGCAAATTTCTAAGACCTCTGTGCCTGTTTCCTCATCTCTGAAGTGGGTGTTGAAATAAACCTATTCGATGTCAAATGAGCTGTTGCCTGGAAAGTGACTGAGCGCAAAGCCGGGTGCATGGTAAGTTTTCAGTAAATGATAAATCACGAAAACTGATTCTGTACAGAAGCCCACCCTGTAGAGTGGTCTTTCTTGTGGTGCTTAGTACCCTGCAGGGGTTGAAGGCGACATCTTCTGATGGAGGCCCCAAGAGTGGCCCAGAATGTGGCCTGAGCCATCACCCCACTGGCCACCCGTCTGGCTGAACCACAAGCTGAGGAGGCCACTGATGACCCACTGGCCCAGGCTTTGTTTCCGGCCTGAATGCAGGTTCTCAGGCCTCGGGGCTTGTTCTGAACCACACCGAGAAACAGCAGCCAGAGCTACCCTAATCGTGAGGGTTTAGGATAAGCCACTCAGGAGGGGAAAACAGATTTTTCTGGCCCGACTGCTCCTCCCCCAAGCACACCCCATGCCAGGAAAGTATTTCCCTCTTCTCCACCACCTTCCCCAGTCCCAATGAGCTAAGCCCAGCTCAAACATCCCCCTTCCCTAATTTCCCAAAATGCATGTTCCTGGATCCCTTGATGGGTATTTTGCTTTTCAAGAAGTCAGGATCCTTGTCTTCTTCATCTCTTCGTCCCCAGCCCCTAGTTTCAGATGTAGCATGGCTGGTTGGCATGGCAGTGTCCAGGCCCTGGAGTCAGTGGCAGATCTGGATTTGAATCTTAGCTCCCCCACTTTCCATAGCAATCTTGGGCAGGTTACTTACACTCTTCAAGCCACGATCTCCCACCTGGCCAAAGGGATAATGGAGGCCACTCTATAGGGCTGCTGTGAGGATGAAGCGACAAAATCCCTGTCTGGTGCCAGCCCGGTGCTCAGGAGGTGTGGAGCAGGGACGGGGAAACGCAGCATGAACTTCATGGGGCAGGGCTGGGTTGCTCTGCCTGGCCCATGCACGAGGGCGAGATGATGAATGAGATGGCCAGGGTCCTTCCCTGAGGTGGGCAGGAGCTCAGCCATTCATTCCACCAACAGCCCAGCGTTTCAGGAGCTCTCTGATGTGCCCGACGCTGTGATAAGGACCACGGAAGTACCCAGGGAACCCCTCAGAGCCTGACAGGTGTTGAGTGAAACAAGCTAGACACAAAAGGACAAAATATTGTATGACCCTTCTCACTTACATAAAATTAATTCAAATATTCAAATTCATAGAGTCAGTAATTTCAATACAGGTTAGCAGGGGCAGGTTGGGGATGGAGAATGGGGAGTTAATGCTTAATGGGTACAGAGTTTCTGGGGTGATGGAAAAGTTTGCTAATGGATGGTGGTGACAGTAGAACAACATTGTGAATGTTAAGACCACTGTACAGGTTACCTCAATAAAAACTGAAAAAAACAAAAACCATAGAACTGTACCACACCAGGAGTAAACCCTAACTATACTTCTATAGTATATAATTATAATATACTGGTTCATCATTCACAAAAAAATGTACCATGCTAATTCAAAATGGTAATAGGGAAAACTGTGAGTGTGTGTGTGTGCACATGGGAACCATGCTTCCTGCATGGTTTTTCTGTAAACCTACAACAGCTGCATTAAAAAAAAAAATTGAGAAAGAAAAGGAAAAATAAAGCCTAGTGGGGAAACAGTTCTGTTTGTAACACCCTGAGGTAAGCACAGGGGAGGGGTGCTAACCTCAGCCTGTGGGAGCTGTTGGGGAAGTTACCAGAAAGGAGAAGTCACTTCCCTGGAAAGAGAGAGTTGGGGATGGGGGTGGGGGGTGGGGCAACTACCAAGGGCCCGTGGGATGCTGTGTGGAGTTTTGCAAGGCGGGCGGGACAGGAGGCTGTGGCCAAGGGGGCTGAGAGCATTAGCAAGAAAGTGACGCGAGTGGTGGGCTCGAGGCTGGGAGGGCCTTGGTCTCCTCCTGGAGCAGAGCAGAGGGTGCTGCCCTGTGCCACCCACCTCACTGCAGGGTGAGGAATATCAAGCATGAGATGATTCAATAGAGAAGCATGCGTCGGTCCTCATGACCCTCTTACTCATCCGATAGTTCCAGGATGTAGTCTGTGGCTGGTCCCGTTTCACGGATGGGAAAGTTGAGGCTCAGAGGGTTGGAGTCACTTGCCCAAGGTCGTGGAAGTGTAATGTCCAGTTTGGATCCAAGCAGTCCCAATCCCGAGCCTGCATGGGGCAGGTTCCTACCCACCTGGGGACATGTGCATAAAGGCACTTTGAAACAACAGGGAGGACACAAATGACAAGTGATGTCGATTTAGTTGTTACAGTTATACTGGGGCAGGAAGAGGGTTCTGGCAAGGGGTCCGGGAAGGTGCAGGCCTGGGAACCGCCGCCAGGTGGCGCCAGGCTGCACAGGCTGCTCCAGGACCTGCTGCCCGGGGTGGGGAGCTGCGGGGGATGGGTCTCAGTGATTCCCAGGAGACTCCAGAACTAGCAGGAGGGCCCGGGAACCCCCTTCCTCAAGCCTCAGAGGGGTTTCTCTCCAGTCCTGGGATCCCAGGCCCCGGGCTGGCCCGGTGGGACCCATCTGTTTGAGGGACAATCTAGACGACTTGGCAGGACAGTGCCCCGCTCTCTCCCGCGGTGCTCGGAGGTAGGTGGCGCGGTCGGGGCAGGGGACCCCAGGCCGGTCAGGTCACCACGCAAAGGCTCTGCGTCATCCGCCGCCAGAAGTTGCGCCTGCGGCTGCTGAGGGCCACCTCAGCCGCCTCCTGGAAGACCCCATGGACGTTGTCGTGGAGCCGGGCCGAGCACTCCAGGTAGGCCACTGCACCCACCGACCGCGCCATCTCCTGGCCCTAGCGGGGAGAGGCAGGCGGAGGGGCCATGAGGTGGGGCTGCTGGGCGGATCCCACATCCTGCATCCCCCAGCCCTTTTGCCCATCCCAGGGAGTCTCCAGGGCAAAAGTGGGTGATGAGCGTTTTCCAGGCTCCTGGCTGGACCCAACGCTCCCACGTGCTTCCTCAGGCTTCCACGCCAGTTCCCACGGGGTTTCTTTGCCCCCTGAGGCAACTACCACCTTCCCAAACCAACCCCAGGGAGCAACTACCACCTTCCCAAACTAACCCCAGGGCGTGGCAGAGAGAGCCCCGCGGACTGCACAGCTGGCAGCCCCTCCCGGCCTCAGGTTCCCAATCCATGAAGTGGGTGCGAAGGACTGATGTGCAGACCCCCTCACCCTCCCTTCTGCAGGCAGAACCTTCCAGAAAATTACAGGTGCCACTTCCAAGAGCTGGCAGTGACAGTCTCCTGGAACACCCTGCCTGCCCTGACCCACATCCTGAGCCCACTGGCTGCCTGAGGCTGAGAGGCTTGGGTGCATGGGTGTGTTTCAGAGCTTCCCTCTCCCACTCCCCATACACCACCCCCCAGCCCCCGCTGGATGGGTTTCCTACCCGGTAGTAGGTCACTGGCTCCAACCTATTTTTCCGCAGCTTCTTCACCAGCGACCTGTCCTTGCGCAGGTCTGTCTTGCAGCCCACCACGATAAAGGGCACCCCCTTGCAGAAGTGATTCACCTCCGGGTACCACTGCAGGGGTTTGGGGATGGCCATCAGGAGGGCACCCCCTCGGTTGACAGGGAGACTCAGGGATGGCAGGTGGGTGGCACCCTGGTCTCACCGGCCGCCCTCTGCTCCCCAGGCTCAGCCCGGCAATGACGACCAGCTCAGCCAGCATTTAGGGAGTGCACACTTTGTGCCAGCCTCTTATGGAAGGATTTACATGTACAAAATCACCAACCCCCCCAACTCCTAGCAAGCAAGTGCTGTCATCCGTCCCATTGTACAGATGCAGCAACTGAGGCACAGAGGGGCTTGCAACTTGGCCATGGCCTGGATGGGAGGCCCCAGAGCCCTGCTGCCACCCATAGGACCCTGCCACCGGGCACGGTGAGGACTCTCCTGGACCGGGCAGCTGAGCTGATGTTTTGCAGGCCTGCTGGAGGGGGCCTTGCTCCTATCTTGTGGCCACTGCTCCGTGGATTGTGAGGCCACCAGGGCCACGGAGCTGGAATCCAGAGAGGGGGCATTGTACCTCCAGGGGTGCACGCCTGCTCAGTTTGTCTGCGTAGGACAAACAGACATCTAACTGTCCAGCTCCTGGAGCTAAATGGAGTCATGTGGGGCCCTGGGCAGATGCCCCTCACCCCCAGCCCTCCACCAAAACTGCCCTGCTTGCTAAATCCAACGGGGAATTCTCAGCCCTCACCCTACCTGACCCCAGATGGCCTTGACCAGGCAGCAGGGGCTCAGGCCTTGGTGTCCCCTCTTCTTTAGTGCCCCCTCCTCAGGTGACCCCAGCCAGTCTCATGGCCCCAAACACCCCACTGACAGCTCTCAAATGCATCCCTCCCGGAACTGCAGGCTCCTACCTCTGTCGTCCTGAACCCCCTCCCTCCGGCACGTCACAGCTTCCGGTTGCTCTGGTGGACACAGCTCCCTCCCACCCTGCATCAATCCACCTGCAAGTCCTGACAGCTCCGGCTTCAGAACAGATTCAGGATCCACCCACCTCTCACTCATATCCCTGCCATCAGCTCCCTGGTCCCACCACCTCCATCCTCGCCTCAAACAGCGCCTGGCACAGAGATGGGCTCCGCGAATAGATCTGAACGAGTGCCTGGGACAGGCTGCCAGGGTTCAAACCCCAGCGGCACCACTTCCATCCCCTGCATCCTTGGGCGAGGGGCTCAGCCTGGGGGGATGAAGGGGGATTAAATGAGCAGGTTCATGCACGTGCCCAGACAGTGCCCGGCACGTGGTAAATTTTCAGTAAGTGCTGCACTCATCGCTGTCATCACCATAGTCATTATTATCAAAGCTGTCACCAGCTGTGCTTGGAGGAAACTCTGGAGACCAGGGCAGCGGTGGGGAGGGGGACTGGGCCACAGCCGCAGTGGTGGGAACAGAGGATTTGGGGACCTCACGCCTGACCTCTGGTGCAGGCATCCTGGGACCTGCTGAGAACCTGCGGTCACGCATACAGAGCGGAAAGCTGCTGGGACTGGACTTTGAGGTTCAGGCATCCTCAGGTGAGCCCAGGCTGGGGAGAGGCAGGGGCCTCTTTGTCCCCAGCACTCTGGGGACAGGCCACAGGGGAGGGAGCTGCAGGGTTCTGACTGTGCAGCTAGGGCAGCGCTTAGAGCCCTGGACTGGGAGTCAGAGGCCAGATGTTGCCACCAAATCCCGGTGTGACCCCAGCCAAGTTGCAGTCCCTCTGGACCTCAGTTTCCCCAAACAGATACCGAAGGTACTGGACTTGATACCATCCAGGGCTGCCTGGTTCTGACGACTTAACCTACCCGGTTAAAGATGTTGTCAAAGCTGTTCGGGCTGGTGACGTCGAAGCAGAGGAGGAAGACGTTGGCATCAGGGTAGAACAGGGGCCGCAGGCGGTCATAGTCGTCTTGCCCTGGGCAGAGGGGGGCATTCACTCCTTCCCAGGTCTCCTGCCCATGGGCAGCACCCCCCAACACCAGACAGGGTGACCCACTGGGTGGGGGGCGGGGTACTCCATGGCAATGCCACCCTTGGGAGTGTGCCAGTCCTGGCCTGGGTGAGATGCTGTTCTGGAAGGATCCCGAGTGGAGTAGGGGGAGGCCAGGCTGGGAAGAGCCAACCGGCCTGGAAGAGTGAGGTGTAAGGGGCAGGCAGGACCCCTGTCCAAGATACATTTTTAGGGGTGTTGGGATCCACTCAATTAAGCTTTGAGCTCTGGGATAGACTTGACTCTGAACCTTCATGTGGATGAAGCCAGAAGGCTGGGGAGCAGAGGTCAAGGTCAGAAGCTAGGGCCAGGGTGGACACGGGGAGTAGGCAAGCAGGAGCAAGGAGGGGTGAGGCCCCTGGGGAACCCACATCCAGGCCAACACCTGTCCCGTGGAGATTGGGAGGACTCTGTGGTCTGGAAGGAAGCGATAGGGCTCTGCTCCCCAGCATCTGGGGGCCACAGAAACCCCTCCTCTTACCCTGCCCCTCCCCAACCCCTGGCGTCCCCACCTGCGGTGTCCCAGATTTGGAGGTGCACCGGTTTGCCTTTCACTTGCAGGTTGACGCTGTACCGCTCGAACACCGTGGGCGTGTAGCTCTGAGGAAGACGAGGGCAAGGGGAGGCTGTGAAGATGGCTTACAAGAAGGGTAGGACTGGGGTGTCCAGGCCAGAGCCCCAGGAATGGCCCCAGCACTGCCCATGCCCTGGGAGTCAGTAGGAATGCGGTTGTTTCTGGAAAGTTCTGGAGGCCCAGAGCCTCTGCTTCCCAGCTGGGTGCCTCCTGGGGGCTCATCCTCCCCAGCTGAAAGCACCTGCCCTACGGCGTTGCTGGAAGGGTCCATGAGAACCCCCAGGGAGTCCTTCCCACAGTGCCTGCACAAAACAAGCGCTCGGAACGTGCTAGCTACTATTATTTCTATCTTTGTTCTCTCCCATTTCTGAGCTTTCGTTCTTGTTGTCCTCTCCTCCTGGATCGACACCAACCTATACCTGTTTATTCATTCGTTACCTCACTTAATTACTCATTCAACAAACACCTTCTCTGAGCCTGGTTCTGGGCACTGGGGAACAAGCGATAAACAAGACCCCATCCCTGCACTGGGAAGCAGCTCTTTGGGGTCCCTCCTCTGCCTTGCAACCTCTCCCAGTTCTACTGGGGCCCCCTCTCATGCCCCCATCCCGGTTTCTGCTTCTCTTACTTGCCCTGCCAGGCCCCTCCAGCTCTCCCCAGCCCTCCCAAGCTCAGGTCCCCTCCATGAGCTGGATGGATGGGAAACAAGGCAGGATTTGTACCTGGTGGAAAATGCAGGAGTGAAGAGGTCAGCGTGACTGTGAGGAGGTTTCAGAAACTCCCCTGCAAGGCAGCCCCTTGCCCTGAGGGACGTGCTGGGACACGAGCATCTTGTGTCTCTGGGCCATGGCTGCACCCCGAGGGCTGGGGGGGTGGGACCACGGCCCCAGGGTGGGGACCTGCCCATCCCACCCTTCCAGGCCAGGTGGGGCCCCCACCTGCTGGTGACTCAGGAGGGCTGCGCACCTGGCCTCCTGCCAGCCGGCCCTCTGAGTCAGGCCCTGGCCAGCGGGGAGGGGCAGCACGTTAGCAAGGGGACAGCATTGTTCTCCAGGGCACCTGGAAAGCTGCTGGGGGTGGGGTGGGCAGAAAGGCAGTTTCCGGAGTGAGGAGCTGAGGAAGATGGAGACGTCAGGGCTGGCCTTGGGGTGGGGGCTCAAACCGCCTTGGACTTGGCCCCCCTGTCACTTCCTGTACCAATAGGAACAGCCCAGGACCTCACTAACCGCCCCATGCCCCCTTGCCTGCCCTGGAGCCCTTCCCCTCATCAGCTCTGTGACCTTGGGCCAGTTACTTGGCCTCTCTGAGCGGCAGCCCCCTTGTTGGTTAAACAGGAAGATGTGTTAAGAAGACTGCCTGGCACTTAGCGAGTTGCCAGGGGCAGTGTCCACAGCAGTCACCGCCCATCCCTTCCAGGGGCCACCACCTTGCCCAGCCCCTCGCCAGCCCCCGATCTTTGCCCCAGAGCAGGGGTGACAGCTGCATCTAAGCTCCCAGTTTGACCACCCACTCAACAGCGGTGGGGTCCTGTGACAGGACCCCCCTGATGCAGGCTCTCAGGAATGTCAGTGCTTTGCAAATGGCCCTGGCAGTGTCCCCAGCGCCCCTCGTTCTCCAAGGACCTACTGTGAGTGGCCCTCTGCCGGAAACTTCTCTGATTGTTGCAATCTTGGGAGGTGGATACAATTCCCTTTTCCTGATGAGGACACTGAGGCCTGGAGAGGGAATGTGACAAGCTGGCAGCTTGTTAGTGATGGACCCAGGGACATGGTCCCTAGCCACCTGCCTTTCTGGGGTCGCCAACCCCAGTTTCCACCTTGTCCTGGAAAACCCCACCCGGAGTTTGTGACTGTCACATCCCTTCCTCCCACTCTGGAATGTTGTCCTGGAGTCTCCGTCCACACCTTTTGCTGTAATCTTTGGACGGTCAGGCAGGGTCACCCCTTGCCCCATAAATCCACTGGGAACCTAATCTTATCTGTGAGCTGTCCTCAGCCAGAGAGCAGTGTCAGGAGGTGGCCAATGTCAGATGAGGACAGATAAGGCTTAGGCCCCAGGCCTGCCCTCACAGAGCTCAGGACAGACAGATGGATCATTACAGGACGGGGACACAGCTCAAGAGAGGGCTGTCAGGGGTGTTCCTGGGCAGGACACTCATGAGAGCCCCAGCACAGATCAGGGAGGATGCAGATGATGCTAGCAGGGGCTGGCACCCAACCAGGGAATGTCTGGGGGACCCCCCACCTGCCCCAAGAGCTCTCTCTACCCTGCTGGCCCTGCACTGAGAAGGGGCCGCAGCCAGGTAAGGGTTGGAGAGGTGTCTCAAAATCCCCAGGCTGCTCTCTGCCCTTTGCTCTCCCCCGAGCCTCCTAGCTGCTCCCTGGCTAGGAGGGCTGCCTGGAGGAGGAGACCTGGGCAGGACAGGAGGGGGCTGGGTCCAGCAGGCAGAGCAGGGGTCTGCAGAAAGGATCCAGTTGGGGGAGGGAGGGGTGGGCTGGGCTCCAGACTAACCCTGCCCCTGCCTGCTGCATGCCCCAAGGCCAGATTGCCCCCCTGGCCTCAGTTTACCTATCTGTAGAAGGAATGCCTTTCCAGCTCTCGGACCTGTGGTTGATTTAATGAAAGAGGTCTCTCCTGGGCCCTGGAACCAAGGAACCCCTGGTCCTTGTGGTCCTCACCAGGGGGAAGAGTGTGGCCGTGCTGGTGGCAAGCATCCCCTCCCCTCCCCTGGACAGCTCGTGTGTCCTTCAAAACGTTCACGTTGCACTGACTACAGAATGCTCAGCTTCCACGTTTTTGCCTCTGAAATGGAGCTGGCCTCACCATTGAGGACAGAATCAAGGCATTGCTCCTTGGACTCTCGGCCCATCAGGTGCCCCCCAGACCCCAGCATGGCCCTTCTGTGGCACTCCATGCCCCTACCCCCACCCCATGCCATAATTGTTAGGTTCCCACAAGGGCAGTGTCTAGGGGCCCGGAAACACGGCCACTCCACGACTGACCAAAAACATGTGTCTGACCAAAGGGGCTGACATCGGCACAAAAAGCCGCAAAGCAGGAGCGGGCCTCACGCTGCCCCAGTTAGAGAAAGGCCGAGGGCTGGCTGTCATCAGGCCCGCATCTGCCACCTCCCCTGCCAGAATGCCCAGCAACCACACAGCCCCAGGGGTTCCGAGGACGTTGGGGAAGGGGGGAGGAAGCAGAGACGCTGGAAGCAAAGCCATGGATTCCTGGGGTAACAGTGCTGGGGCGGCACTGGGGTGGCCCAGGCCCTGACCCGTTCTGGTGCCTGGAGTGGGGGAGGAGGGTGAAGGATGGACAGTCAACATGCCCAGAGAGCCCATGGCATGCCAGGCACCGCACAGGGCCATCCAGTTGTTGGGGGGAAACTGAGGCTCAGAGAGGCTGAGTGAGTTAGCAAAGGCTATGGGTGAGTTAGAGGAGAGCTGGGTGCCCTCTCGGCAGGATGCCCAGTGAAGGGCCAGAGCTGGCCGAGAAGAGAGCTGGCATTCCCCAAGAGTTCCCCAACTCTGCATGAGTCCTACTGTGTGCAAGCTCAGCGCCCGGCGCTTGACCCATCTTACTCCACCCCTCACAGGGACCCTGTGGCGTGGGCCCAGTCATGCAGTTAAGGAGATGGGCACAGAGAGGGCAGGGCACTTGCCCCATGGCACACAGCTTTAAGTGGCAAAGCTGGGATTTGAACCCAGGCGTTCCAACTCCAGAGTGGACCGTCCGACCCAGGAGGTGCCACTCAGCAATCTCAGGGCCTGCGATGTCCCCAGGCTATCTGGGTCAGTCCCTGTGACCCTGCCCAAGTGGGTAACCTCCCCACTTTACAGATGACTTCCCCGGGGCCTTCACCCCAGAGGGCAGAGCAAGATGATCTCTGACCCTGACCCCGCGTCCCCGGGGGGCGCTGGCACTCACCTCGGGGAAGGCGCCGTCGGCAAATACCATCAGCAGCGACGTCTTCCCGCAGCCGCCGTCGCCCACCAGGACCACCTTGGCGGACCGCGCACCCAGCTGCGCCTCCTCGCCCGCGCCCTTGGCCGCCTTCATCGCGGGCCGCTGGGGCTCAGGGCGCAGCGCCGTCAGCGGGCCGGCGCGGGACAGGCCAGCGGGGCGGGAACGGGGAAGGGGCGGGGCGGCGGGAGGAAGTGCGAGCGGCGGCGCGGGGCCAGGGGCCTGCCGGGGGACGGGCCGGGGGACGGGCCAGGGGCCGGGCCGTGCCAGGGATCCCGGGCGCCGCGGGGGAGGCGAGGGCTCCGGCCGGGAAATCACTTCCTTTTCAGCGGCTGAAGAGACATTTATTGAGCACCTACTGTGTGCAGGCGCTGAGGCCACAGGAGGGACCCGGACTCAGCCTCTGCCCCTGGGAGCGGGCCTTGGTCTGGTGGGGAAAAGACAGATGGCTGCACAGTGACCTGGGGTGGGGGACAGGGTAAGAGGAGGCAGGGAGGCGGGGGTTGGCCTACCAACTCCGTGGGCACCAGGACTGGGCCACAGAGCGGGAGGTGGTGACATTCGATGAATGAATGAGCACTTTCCCTGGGCCGCTGGGGACCGCATTCCAACCACATCGCAGCCCTCCCGCCAGGTGTTTCTGGCCAGGTGGGAAGGAGCTTGTCCGGGCATACCCTTCTGGGTTAGTGGCTGGCACTGCCAGGCCTGGCCTGCCCTCCCCCCACCGGCCCTGGGAAGTTTCAGTGCAGATGGGCGACCAGCTGTGTCGCCTCTGGCTGGGGAGTGATCCAGGGAGAATGATGGAAGCTTCCAGTTGCTACGTGCCTAGCACAGGGCCTGGTGCGTGGTTGTGCTGTGTGGGTGGGTGATCCTTAACCAACACAATGACCCGCTGTGTCCAAGGGACCCTGCAACTTTCAAGACCAAGTACATGTCCCTAGAAGCCCACAGCCTAGAATGGAAGGCCACAAAGAAATCAGGGAGATCCCAGCTGCAGTGGGGGTAGGAAGACTGAGGGAACATGAGAGGGGTGCTCCGGGGGGGCACAGTCCTGCTCTGTGCTGGAGGGTGAGGGTGGTGGTGCCAGGAGTGAGGTTGAAGGCTCAAAGGGCGCTGGGTGGCGGGGCATTTCCTATGCCAGGAATAAAGTCAGAACTGAACTGGATGCTCCCTGGCACCAGACCGCCCCGCCTCCGTTAGTGGCCCTGGTGTTGTCCCAGGTTGAAATCTTTTAAAAATATGTGCTAGAGTCTCTCCAGATCCTGGATTAGTTTCATTGAAGCGTTAAGGAACGGGGTTCGGAAGTCTTTGGTTCCACCCCCGCCTATGCAGGTTATGACATCACCCCTCAAGTTCAAAGTCTAGCAGCTGACAGAGCACCTTCAGCCCCCTTTAGACCTCACTGTGGCCCAAAAGGACATCCGGGGCAGGAGTCACCAACCCCACTGAACAGACAGGCAGAGTGATTTGCCCAAGGTCACACCACTGGAGCCCGGAACCCTGACTCCTATGCCAGTGCTCACCCACATGACCAGGCTCGGCAGGCTGGACGGAGCCTCACCTGGATGGAAGGCGCGTCCTCAGGATGTCTCCACCTCTCAGGTGTCCCTTCCTCCCCGAAACTGCCGTGGGGTTGGGCAGTGACCTGGCACCAGTCTGGGTGTGTGGCTGCCAAGCGGGAATGCCCATCCAGGGAGTGGTGGGGAGGGGCCCCATCCCGGCTGCCTGTCCCATCATCCCCTGTCACCCCCATGGCTGCTGTCATCAGACCTTGAGTGGCAAGGCTGGGAGGCAGCTGGGGCCAGTCTGGGGGTGGGGAGAGCTGAGCGTTAGGCAGAGAAGTTTGGCCTGGTTGCTATAGTGAAAATCACTCTAATGACATCCTTGCATCTGCCATGCTTTCTCGTTTCACTGAACATTTCCTAATAGCAACATCCACCCATTAAGGGATGCTAGCCATGTGTAGGTACTGTCCCCAGGAGGTAGGACTGTAGCCCCATTTTACAGATGAAGAACCCAAGGCCTGGGGAACTTAAATTCTTTCTCCGTGGCTCACAGTCAGTAACAGGCAGAAAGCAAATGTGACCCAGTTCTGTCCCCCAGCTGGGCTCTCTTCAACATCAGGCCTCCCGTACATCATCTCGTGCGGCTCTCAGATTGGGAGGTGGGCAGAGCTCCCTCCACCCCATTTCAGGGATTCGGGACCGAGACTCAGAAAGAGGCAGTGGCTCATCTCTGGCTACTAAGATGTAGAAGTGGGATTTGAACCCAGAGCTCCTGATGCCAAGCCCCAGCCTCGCCCCCACCCCCTGATCACGCTTTTGCAAGAGGGAGATTGGCCACTGGGCCGTGGAATCTGCCCTTGCTCGGCAGGGAATTTCCCAGAACCTCGGGCCTTGCTGGGCCCTGGACCACACTGTTTTCCAGCAGTTTACTTTCGGAGTTAGGAGGTGACCTGTGTCACTGTCTGCCCAGGCCAGGGTACCTGGCATGGCTCCAGCCAAGTGTGACTACTGTTTACTTCCAGACTGTGGGTGACTCAGCCTCCACCCAGCCCAAGCCCAGAGTCCACTGAGAACCCACACAGTGGGTCACTGCCCCTCAGACCCCAGAACATCAGAGGCAGCCAGGCCAGGCCTTGGCCCTTGGCAGCACACCCGCCCCCTTGGGGCTGCAGGTGGCCGGGTGGGTCTTCCAGCCCCTAGCTGAGCCGTGAGCACCTCGGACTGCAGCTGGCCCAGCTCTGCACCCTGAGAGGGACACCTGGCCCAGGCCGGCCCCCAGCAGCGGCTCAGGATGTTGTCTGATTGACTCCCTGGCCGCACAAACAGGGGAAGGGAAGGAAGAGGAGGAGGGAGGGAGAGAGGGAGGAAAAAAGGAAGGAAGATGGGCTGGCTCAAAAGAATACACAAACTGAAGAAATGAGTACAAGGAACCAATGACTTCCTGATGAGTGAATATAAGACATGACCTAAATCAGGGCTGTGTAGACAGGTGGCCACTCCCCAGCCACTACCTGCTGCAGCTTCAAGCCCACGCCAGTCCCCATCCCACAGCCCCATTTTCAGTCTGCCTCCACCCCTCACCCCCATCCTCCTCGGAGGCCAGGGGGACCCTCTGTCCCGGCTGATCCTCGGCCGCCCCCGTGTGGCTGCTCTGCTCTCTGCACTGCCATCCTCCTGGCCACCTGCCCGGCCGGGGCTCCTGGCTTGGGGGTGTGGGATGTCCGAGGGTAGCTGGACCAAGGGGGAGTGGGTGCCAGGTGGCTAGACTTCAGAGATCTGACTTACCCCTGGGATACCCGAGTGGGCACAGGCCCTGGACAGCTCCCGAGGAACACTGTCCACGAACTTCCCCTTGTGCCCCAACTCCAACCCAACACCCGCTGGAAGAGCCCTTACCAAGGTCAGAGCGTTGGCCGCACATTTACTGAGCACCTCTTGTGCGCCAGACATGGCACGTGCCATTTCAATTCATCCTATGAAATGGGGACAGCTCTTAGCCTCCTTCAACAGGTGGGAAAACTGAGGCCCAAAGCTCCCATGGCTGGTAAGTGCAGGAGCTGGGATTTGAACCCAGAAAGTCAGGCTGCAGAGCCCACACAGTCCCTGAAAGCCAGAGGAAAGGGGGCCTTCAGAGGCCATCCCATTGAATACCCTAATTCTTCAGGCAGGGAAACTGATGACCAGATAGGGGAAGGGTAAGTAGCAGACCCAGGGCTCTGCCCAGGCTTCTGGAACCCCAACAGGCCTCTCCCCGAAGTTTCCCTCTGTCTGGCCTCCCCCAGCCCAACTCAACCCTGGCTGCCATTTCACTGGAGCCCCGGGCTCCCGCCTCAGCATTACTGATCCTTGTGGTGGGGGTGAGGGGGGCAGGGAGAGGGGGACCCCTGCAGCCCAGCCCTGGTGCTTGATTAGCCTTTGGTTTGCTCCTTGGGGCGTCTGCAGGTGTAGACCACTGCTGGCAGCAGAGATGGAGTGAAGGTTTGAGCTGCTGGTAACCATGGCTGTCAATTAGCTCTTCCTGCTTTTCCCAGGTGGCAGGCCTGGCACAGGTCAGCGACCTCCATACCTGTCCTCTCGGGTAGGGCTTGGCCTATTGCTGAAAGCTCCCACAGTGGGCCTGGGACACTTGAGGCAGGCCGAGGGGCCTGGGTTGGAGGGAGAGGAAGGGGCAGGAAGAGATGGGAGCTGGGAGGGGGAGGTCACAGAGGTGATGGGAACAAATAGGGGGATAAGAGAGGATGAACAGTTTCTCTCACCTTTGATTGTCCTGACTTCTCTCCTGGAAGGTGTCTCAAGCTGGGCTCTGCTGAATGAGATCAAAACCAAACTCTGGCAGCTTGGGGGCCTCCTGTCTGCCCTTTGCCAACCAAGGGCAGTGCTCGCTGACCGCCCTCTTGTTGACTCCAAAGCTTCTTAGAGGAGCACCCATTCCTACCTCTGATCTGCTCCTGCTCAAGACCCCTCCATGGCTCCCCACTGACAGCAGGACAAGCACCTACTACCTCAGCCTGGACATCCGAAGCCTTCTCAGCCCAGCCTCACCTGACCTCATGGGCCTCAATGCTGTGGGGTTGGCTGCCCAGACACGAGTGACCCTTCTGCTCTGGTAGTTTCCCAGCCTGGAACTCCACACCTTCTTGCTGTGTCATGCTCTTCCCCACCCTGCAAGGCCAGCCATTTGGCTTCCACCTCCTCCAGGAAGCCTTCCTGATTCCACCTCCATGCTTCAGGGCCTCCTGCAGCAGCCTGTCTTAGTGGCTATCTCTGTGGTAGGCTTTGTCTGCCGGGGGTGGGAGCAAAGAGGCTTTTCACAGTCAGCCCCTGTGGTGGGGTCCCTGGGAGTTCCCATATAGGTTATCTGTGGTGTGATCTCCCAGGACAGGGGCGAGTAGGGCAGGGCAGGGCAGGGCAGCTGGGAATCCACAGGAGCTTCTGTGCTGTCCCTCAGCCTCACATCCATCCAAGGGGCCAGGGATTAGTAGAGCTTAGTTAGATGCCCGCTCTGCAACTTTCTGGCTGTGTGACCTTGGGCTGGTTACTAAACCTCTCTGAGCCTCAGTTTCCACATCTGCCAAAAGGGTAAACAATAGCCCCTACCTCTAAAGGCTGCAGGGTTGCAGGCTGGGCACCAGCACTCATTGAGGTTTTAAGGCCGGGCTCTCCTCTCCCCCACTCCTCCCACTGCTCTCGTGGCTGGAGTCCGGCCATCGGATACATGGGCCAGGCTTTTGCCCAGTCCTGTCCTTTCCTCTAGGCTGTTCCGTCTGCCAGGAATGCTTTCCCTGCCTTGTCCACCTGATCCCGAGGACTCAGCTCTGTCTCCCTCAGGAAGCCTTCCTTGTCCTCTTCCAGCCCGGGGCTGGTGCAGGGACCCTCTTCTGTGCGTTCCAAGCAGCCTGATGGCATCTTGCTTGTGATGTTCCCCACAACAGGGAAGGCCCCCCGCAGCCGCACAGGGCAGGGAGGGACATGGTAACCCCTCATCCCCAGAGAAGAGGCAAGGGGGATTGTGGCCGAGGAGCTCCCCGGAAGCCACCTTCTTCCAGGCCCAGCTTTATTTTGGTCTGGAGTCATTCCAGCCGGCACCCTCCGGTCACCCCCACGCTGCTCAACTGTTTCATGCACTTGGAGGAGGAAAGGAGGGGAAGGAAGAGGGCGGGGGCTGGCGGCCACACCGCACAGTTGCCAGGTTAGGAGGGAGCTGGGCTCTGAGGCTGTAAAGCCTCGACCTGCTGTATCCTGAGACCCCTGAGCAGACCCCGAGTGCCAGCCATCGGGTGGGCAGCCTGGCCTCGGGGCCAGGCCTCCGCCGTGTTGGGGAGAACCATGGCCCTGCCTGCAGCCATATGCCCACCCTGGGTCCCTGCTGTAGCCAATGCCCCGTGGCACTGGGGGTAACTGGCCGGTGCTGGCACCCACACGTGTGGGTGGATCCACAGAGCAGATGCCAGGCAGGCTTGCCCATTCCCTGGCTCAGGGTGCACAGCCACCCACTCCTCGGGGCACTGCCCTTGGCTGGTGGGAGGTGCCTCCAGTGGTGCACCTGGGGGGAGTACACATGTCCCCCGACCCTGCAACTGCGGGGTGTGTGTATGTGGGGGGGCGGTAGCTAGAGAACGACTGATGTGAAAGGGCCAAGCCTGGCCCCTGGGCTTCTGGGCAGGACCACTGTGGGGCCGCTCACACTCCAGAGCGCCCGGTGTGCTCTGGCCAAGGATAGAATTCTCCGGAAGCCACAATTGGCTTGGTTCTTCCCCTGCCCAGTCTGCTCCCCTCTCTCCCTTACGAGTTTCTCCCCCAATAAACCACTTGCCCAAGAATCCCCATTCTCAGGCTGTTCAGAGGGAGCCCAGGACCCCAGTGTTCTAGGGCTGTGACCCCTGCCCCAGAGCCTGGCATCCAAGGCCTCTGTGGTCACCCCTCCAGCCACCCTTCCCTCCTGATCACCCTCAACCGCCCATCTTGCTGCAGCCGAAGGGCCCTACTCAGCCACTGGGGCTGTCCCTCCACACTGCCCTTGCTCGGGCTGTGCCCTTCCTGCTCCCGCCCCCCAGCCCAGGCCCTGGCATCTCCCTGCCACATGCTCAGGCCGTACCTCCTGCCTGGGACCCTCAAAAGCACAGCTCCCACCTCGTCCAGGAAGCCTTCCCCACCCAGTCCCACCCGGCCCCTGGGCGCTCCCCGAGTCTGCACAGTTGGGGCCACCGTTCGGCACGGAGCAAATCACCCGGGAGGTCTCATCTCCTGATACCCCTTGGTGGCAGGGCTGTGCCGCGTTTGTGGCACCCCTGCCCGGCCTCAGGGTTCACCCGGTTCCTGTTCATGGCCCAGCTTTGTGGTCGGCCTCCCAGGAGGTGGGATGGGGGTGTTCGCTGGGTCTGAGAGGCTAAGTCCCCCTCCCAGGCTGAGGACAGACCTGTCGGGGACCTTGAGATGGGAGCAGGATTGGCCAGTGCCCGGCTCTCCCCTCGGCAGTGTCCCTGGGTCCTGGCACGGCCGCGGCTGGTTCCCCAGTGGGAGAGGATCCTCCATCCCCGGACCTAGAGCCAAGCCCACTTCCTCCACTGCAGACTGGGCCAAGGACCAGATGGCCCTCGGGGACTCTGCCAGGTGGCCCTAGGGTCTCTGGCCCTAGCTGGACCTTGGAGAAGTACGTCGGACAGAACTGAGTTTGTGCCAGGCTCCAGGCTGCTCCAGCACCCACCCCGGCCCTGCCTAGTCTGCTAGTTTCGCTGGACAGGGTGCCACATGGACACGGGTCTGCGCAGTGTGGCCAGCATCTGGTTCCAGTGCGTGGTGCCCATGCCGCTGGCCGACGGCCCAATGATGACATGGCCTACGTTGTCCCCGCGGCCGTCGCTGCCGCTCTCGGCCACCGTCACGCGGAGAGACAAGTCCTGGGGAGGAAGAGACATGGGGTCCAGGGGCAGTGGACAGGGGTCTCCCCTGCCCCCAGGTCCTGGGCAGTGCCAGGTGCGACTCCCTGCACCCTCCCCTCCACCCTGGAGGTGGACAGCCTCGTCTGAGGTCGCCCGGTGCATAAATGGCCCAGCGAGGATTCGGGCCTGCGAAGGCCATGGCCCTGTGTGGCTGCCTCCCTGCACAGAAGAGAGCCAGGCCACCCAGCTGTACAGGCCGACCTCCCACCTCCTCTCTGAGTGACCTTGGGCAAGTGACGATGACATTTCCTGCCTCATGGGGTGGATCTGGGCAGTAAATGAGCTAAAATGCATATAGCACTTAGGGTGGTGCCTGGTGCCCAGTCAGAGCTTTCTAAACGTCTGTTGTGATAACTAATGAACTTACTTGAGATCAAAGCAATGAAGCTGAAACTAGAACCCAGCCCAAAGTCACTTCCCCTCTGCCCTGTGCTCCGAGAAGGCTCCTGCCCTGGGCTATTATATTGCCCAGGAAGAAGCAGGGAACAGATGGGGCAGCCTGTCCCATGAGGGTGGGGAAGGGTGATGATTCCCAGGACCAGCTAGAGATACCAGGATGTTTGCCTGGATTAGGAAGACCCAGAACGAGGAGTTCTGGGCTTTCAAATCCAGGTGGATTTCCTGAGAAGGAGGGATTAGGTGGGTTCTGTACAGTCCCAGGGCCATGGGGGCAGGTTTTGGCTCAAAGCACAAAAGGACTTTCTCACTGCCAGAATTGCCCAAGGATGGAAAGAGTCAGGAGAGGTGGTGAGCTCCCCGCCCCCCAAGGCATGTAAGCAGGATACAGGTATGGGCAAGGCCATATCCTCTGCAGTTCCCCCCACCCTTGGCCTGTGACATCCCTGCTTGGTGGCAGTCTTCCTGGGACACATGGGCTTCTGAGATCCAGCAGGACCTCGGAGGGTAGAACCCCAGAAATTTAGCGCCAGAACTCTGTGTCCCTGGGTTATGTCTGGCTCCCTTCACCAGGAATGCTCTTGCCCCAGATATCAATTTAGCTGTCCCCTACTGCAGGAAACCTCCCCTGACTGCCCTGATGAATTAGGATCGTCTGGGGACTTTCCTGCCACTCCTATGCGATTGCTAAGAAAGCAGTACCCGTGTGCTCAGGACCCACCCGAGGGCTGGCACACAGTGAGTGCTCAATAAGTGCTTTTCGAACTACCAGTACCCGCAGAAGTCCCAGGAAGCAATGCCAGGGGGATGGAATGGCCCCAGAGCCCTGGGGGTGACCTGGCCTGGCACACACACACACCCGCCCACCTCCCACCTCCCCCTCTCACCTGGAGCACGATGGCTGGCACGGAGAAGATCATGGCCTCGTTGAACACTGGGTTGGGGTCGTCCCTCTTCACGGCCGTCTTCTTTTTGCTCATCTTCCTCCCGTCCTGCAGCAGGTACACCTTGACGAAGGGGTCTGCAGGTGGGCCAGGGGGTGGGGGGCTCAGGGCCAGCGCCACGCTCGGACCCCTGACTCCAACCCTTCTGTGCCAGTTTGGATGTGTTATGTCCCCCAAAACACCATGTTCTTTGATGCACTCTTGTGTGGGCAGACATATTAGTGTTGATTAGGTTGGAATCCTTTGATTGAATGTTTCCATGGAGATGTGACCCAATCAACTGTGAGTGAAATGTTTGATTGGATAATTTCCATGGAGATGTGGACCCCGCCCATTCAGGGTGGCTCTTAATTAAATCACTGGAGTCCTACAGAAGAGCTCAGACAGAAGGAGCTCACTGCTGCAGCCTAGAGAGGAACGTCCTGGGAGAAAGACATTTTGAAACCAGAACTCTGGAGCAGACACCAGCCATGTGCCTTCCCAGCTAACAGAGGTTTTCTGGATGCCATTGGCCATCCTCCAGTGAAGGTACCCAATTGTTGATGTGTTACCTTGGACACTTTATGGCCTTAAGACTGTAACTGTGTAACCAAATAAACCCCCTTCATAAAAGCCGATCCATTTCTGGTGTTTTGCATAATGGCAGCATTAGCAAACCGGAACACCCATGAACATTCACCACTGCCGTCATCTCCTGTAATCCTGCAGTGGGGCCTTGATTCTTTCCCATTTTACAGATGAGGAAACTGAGGCTCACATGGCAAGCAAGGAGAGGAACTGGGCTTTGGACCTGGGTCTCCTGCTCAGCTCGCACATTCCCCTCACATGGCCTCTGGGGAGCTCAGCAGAACCCCCACTTTTCCTTCTATAAATAGCCCAAGCGCAGCCGTGCGCCCTGAGTCACGAGGCACCCGCTCAGCGGGGCCTGAGTCAACAGCGCGAAGCTCTGAAATAACAAGCTGGCATCTGCCTGCTCCTGTCACCCACCTGGAACCCTGGCTGTGCCTGCCCGGGGATTGGGCCCCCCTGGCTGGCACCCCCCAATAGATGGGGTTCCCCCAGCCCTCTGCCTTCAGTTACCCTCGCCCCAGGGCACCGTGGCCGCTTTGAGAGGGGCTGGAGTCTGCTGCAGAGCTGGGCACAGATCCTGCCTGGCACCTGCACCCACCCCCCTGGGCCCCTCTGTGATCCTGCCCTGTCTCTGGGAATGGAGGCTCTGGTGTGAATTCCAGTTCTGGGAAGTGGGTGCCTCACCTGGTCCCCTGTACAGCAACCCCAGCCCTGGGAGCTGCCTCCTTTCTCTGAGCTCCCATCTCCCTCCCCCTTGTCCTGTCACCTGCCATGGACCTGTTTCCCCAGCTGGATTCACCTTCCTCCCAGTGCACCCAGCTCCTGAGCTCTGCCAAAGCTGTGGGGGGGCCCTGCCCACCCCTGCCAGTACCTTGGGGTGCCCGGGGCACTACAGCTGGGCCACAGCACCCACCCAGCCTCTTGGAGCTGCCAGCAGGCCCTTACCCGCTGTGGTCTTGTCATTGGTCCAGAGGAGGTTCTTGGCCTTCACCACGACCACGGTGAGGCGCTCAGCCGTGGGGAGGTAGCTGAGGGACAGCAGGATCTCGCCCACAGCATCGGCGGCCTGCGGGACAGGTGGGGGGCTCTGAGGGCTTGTTCCCCTGGGACTTGAGGGGCCCAGAGGAAGGCCTCGACTGCCCACCCTCCATAACGAGCTGCCCTGTACCAGGGCACCGGGCTCATGGGACGGAGAAAGGGTCCCTGCACTCCATAGCGCACAGCCACCCCTCCTGCCCACCGGATGAGAGCCCTGCCTCGGAAGGAGCACCAGGGATTGCCTGTCACATGTAGCAACCAAGTGCCCTTTTGTTCCCAATGCCTCATTCCAGGCTGAGAACATTCCATGGTAGCAGTACATAGAAGCCCAAGTGACAAGAGAGAATGGAATTAGTAGACTGTCTGCTGAAACAACACGATGCTACCAAAATGTTCTTCCATTCATAAAGGTGAACTTCGGCTTGGCCTCGGTCTGAAATAACCCACTTTAGGGCTACAGGCGTGCCTCTCTATCGGAGGCCCTGTCAGAGCAGAGCCTCTGCAGGTTTGGTATTAGGGCAGCAGAGGAACTGTCGGCGGTGGCCAGTGGTTTGTATCTGCATGCAGGAAGCAGTTTCCTCAAATGCAGCTCAGGTCTCTAACCTGCTGTCCTAAAGCCACGGGGGTTCAGGCTGCTGCAGGGGACAGTGGAGCCCCTCCTCTGAAGGCCACATGTATCATGCTCACTCCGGGGCTGGGTGGGCGGAGGGAGGCAGGTGAGGCTTACCTTGTTTTGGTCCTGCAGGTAGAGCCAGCCGCTGAAGGGCTGCAGAGGGAGGTCAAGCACAGAGAGCTTCAGCTCCACCACCCCCGTGCTGACATTCCGCTTGTCCTCGTCGATGCCAAACACGGAAAACCGCAGGCTCTTCTCCTCCAGGGCCGCAGGGTCCAGGGGGATGGAGAACTTCTCGTCAAAGAAGATGGAGTAGGCATTCCTCTGGATCTGCAGAGAGAGAGGGCTGTGCAAGGAGCTTGAAAGCTGGGGAGGTGGTGGCAGCCCGGGGCCTGGGAGGCCACAGCAGGAAAGAGCACTGGATGGGGAGTCCAGAGACCTGGGATGGAGGCCTGGCTGTTGTCCCCACAACCTCCATGCCAATCGGTGGTCCATCTAGTGGCCTGGTGTTGGAAGCTTGCACGATCTGACCCCAAATAGTCTCCATCCTCACTGCCCCTGCTCCAGAAGGCCCTCACGATACTCTGGCTGAGCCTGTCTCCATCTTCCTCGCATTCGCTCCAGCGCCCAGCCAGGCCTGCAACGCAGTGGGATAACCGTGGAGTCAAGAGCCACGGAAGCCCACTGAGCTGGGTGGCCAAGTGGGGGAGCTGGGAGGCTGCGGCCCCCCGGGCCTGGATGGGATCTGTGTGTTCTTGGTTGAATCTTGTTAAATCTGCTGTGCCTTAGTTTTCTCAACTGTAAAATGAGGATAAATGGTGGTACCCACCATGCAGAGCTGCGGTGAGGCTCAAACGAGATGACCCCCAGCTCGGAGGGAGCGGCTGAATGGATGGTGACCACTTGGCACGAGACCCTTCCCCAAAGGGCTTGGCACAGTCTCAGATTCACCTCCCTGGAAATGGGGGTCCAGGGTCTGACAAGATGCTTGTTGGCTCATGATGATCAAGTCCATAGTAAGTATGTGAGAAAACACGTTTTTGTCTCTTCTCCGTGGTTGAGCAAAAGGCACCCCTGAGCCCACCGAAGAGTGCGGGTCACATCGCTGGGGGGAAAGTAAAAAAGAGCACCACCCCAGTTCTGCCCCCTGGCAATTATGACCGCCCAGTGGCAGCATCCAGAGCTGGGGTCTGTGTGAAGCCCGGGGCGAGGGGTGCAGGAGAGGGCAGCTTTGGCTGTCCGGGGAGGGTCCCTGTGCCTCTGCTGGGTGGCGGCCTGGCTGCACCCACGGGGACCAGGGCAGCTGGCAGGAGCCCAGGCTCTGTCCTCCACAGGACCACAACCAGCCGGGCGACCGTTGCAGCCCACGCAGCCCCACCCCCTCCAAGGGACTCTTCCACAGGCACAGGCTATTGTGTCACTTACTGACACGAGATCCTCGACTGGTCCCCCTCTTGGCCTGGGCACAACAAAACTTCTCGCTACAGGCTTTTGCCCATGTGGTCCCCTCCGCCAGCCATGTCCTCCCCACTCTGCCACCGCAGCTCCTAATCAACCTTTAAGACTTGGCCTGGGGACCACTTCCTCCAGGAAGCCTCCCTGATCTTCAGGTGGGACCAGGTCCTCTTCTTTATTCAATGGCCTGTCACCCCCCACACTGCCAGGCCGGGTCTGTGCCCTTCACCTGCAGAACCTGACCCAGGACTCTGAGCATTATGGGATGGATGGATGGATGAGTTGGGGGGGGAGATGATGGATGTGGGTGGATGGATGAGTTGAGGGAGGGATAGACAGATGGACAGCTGGGTGGACGGATGGATGGATGGATAGATGGGTGGAGGGGCAGATGGAGCGACTAGACGAGGCTGGGCAGACTGTTTTCCAGCCCAGCCCGGCCTGCTGGGGGCCACCAGCCTCCTCCCAGGAAGTTGTGGGCAGGTCCCCTGGGGAAGTGTACTCACAGGCACTGCCCCCTTCCTGTGGGGGCCGCCTGAGTCACTGCCTGGTGATATTTAAAGAGCAGAGCGCTCATCCCTGGCACTGCGCCTGAAGCAGCTGGGAGGGCTGCCCAGCCCGGGGGCAGCCCCCTACTCAGTGGGATTGGCTGGGCTGCGATGCCAAGAAGCCTGCCTTCCCGGGAATCAATCCACCACAGCCTCCAGGGGCCTAAGCCACAGTCTGCTCTCACTGCCTGAGCCCCTCCTGTTCTCTGGGAGCCACATCTGCTCCGGAACCTTCCAGGGCTCCTTGTCCCTGTGCAATGAAGCCCACCCTGACTTCCAGGCCTCAGCATCCAGGTTCCTTGTGGCCTGATGGAACCAGCCTCCTCGCTGTCCCTTGCCCGCAGGCACTTGGCACAGGGCTCGGGGGGAGCCCTTCATGGCCCCCGAGAGCCAAACTACTGAGCACCTGTCAAGGACAGAGCTAAGCCCTTTCTGTGCGTTAACTCTTCCACTCCTCAAGCACGATGACTCCCGCCTGATGGATGGGGAAACAGAGGCATGGAGAGCTTAATTGGCTATCCCAAGATCACATTGTTCTGGTCAGAGGTCACTGAGTCCCAGCCCGCTCAGAGGGGCCCCAGCCCTGGTGCCTCCCCCAACCCTTGCCAGCCCAGGGTCATGCACTGTTGGTGTGGGGCTACAGGGGTGTCTCACGTTGGCTCTGCTCCCTCTTGGCAAGGCAGAGTGACCTGGGAGGGCAATGGACTGAGGTCTCCCTTTGCCCCGTCCAGTTTTCTCTCTGCCCTTTGCTCCTGCTCAGCCCAGGAGCCGACATCTGCGGGCTGCATCGACAGGTGCCCTAGCCTCTGGCTCCCAGTGGGGACAGTCAGTAGAGGTCACGGGAGGGGGGCTGGAGGTCGGAGGGAGGTTGGGGTGCTTACTCCCTGGGGTGATTTGGAGTGATGCACCCCACAAAGACATGTTCTTACACTGAATCCATTCCTGTGGGGGTGAACCCATTGCAAATAGGACCTTAGGATGAGGTGATTTCAGTTGGGTGTGGCCCACCTCCGTCGGCACAAGTCTTCACCCTATTCCTGGTGTCCTTGGTAAGTGGAATGAAATTCAGACACACAGAGGGAGAGAAAGCCGTGAGAGCAAGAAGCTGAACAATCGCTGGAACCCGGGAGAGAAGGGAGAGGCCTGGAGAAGTCACCAGGTACCCTACCATGTGACAGGGAGCCCAGGACCCAGGATCGCCAGTGGCCAGCCCCAGAATTCCAGTCTCTGGGAAGAAAGCATTGCTTTGATGATGCCTGGATATGGTTTTCTGGCCTGAAAACCATGAGCCAGTAAATTCCCACTGTTTAAGCCGATACACTGCATGGTATTTGCTTTAGCAACGAGGAAATTGCAGCCCTCCGCCAGCCCCTTCTCTGCTCATGGCTGGGGGCTGACTGCAGCCCTCAAATGCCCCCGATCCCCACTCACCACCTCCTTCAAGCCCAGCAACCTCACCTTCCCTGACCCCTTCGGACCTGGTGGTGCTGACCCCACTGTGACTGGTCCCAGGCCAGCACGCCGTCCCTGGCATTGCCCTGTGCCTCCACCCATACCACTGAAACAATCCTGATGATAAGCTCTCCCAAATTAGCTAGCGTGGGTGGGCCAGCCCTCTCCTGCAAGGACTCCAAGTTCATACAGGGGACAGATGTGAAAATGGACAATTATCACCCTGCACTGATTTGGTGCCACATCAGAACCAAGCACCACGTACAACGGGAGCCCCGATGTGGAGGCCCCAAGCTCCCCGTTCTGACCCCACTACAGTCTGCCCCTCCAGCCCTGGCAGCAGCACCCAGGCCTGCTCGCAGCACCCTGCTTGGATCCTGCCTGGCCCGGCAGGGGAATTCTGGAAAGCCCGGAGAACACCGCCACCCCACCCAGCCAGGCCAGTCCCCGGTGGAGCTGGGCCCCACGGGGCAACCCTGCACCCCCATCCCCCGAACCCCACTCACCCGGGAAATGCCCACGATCTGCTCGTCGGGCAGCAGGCTGACGCGCATGAAGCAGGACTCGAAGGTGGCCTCCTCTCGCTCCAGGAGGTCCTTGCCCTGCAGCACGGCCACGTGGAGGGTGTGGGAGGCGGCGGCGTAGTCCATGCTCACCTCCACCTGGCCCAGCGTGAAGTCCTGCCCGAAGGTGTTGCTCACGGAGGAGATGGAGTTCAGGGAGTCGGCCGACTGGGACTTCCGGAGGGTCCCGTAGGGGGCCAGATCCAGCTCCCGGCCCATCAGCTCCAGGGGCCCCAGGTCGCTGATGCTTTCGAAGGTGTCCTCGATGCTGAGGCTGCCCTTGCGGCTGGGGGGTCCCCGCGTGCTGGCCCGCCGGGCAGTCCAGGCAGGAGCCCTCTGGGGGGGAGAAAGAAAAGACAGGGGAGCACCACAAGGGCCGGGGGCAGGGTCTCTGGGAGCTGGCAAAGAGCTGAGGCAGGTCCTGTTCTTTCAAGTTCCCACTGCACAAAAACAGCACATCCTTTGATCAGGCAGGTTCTTGTTTAATGTTATTTCTTGTCACTCAGTTTTCTCTCCTAACCAGGATATGAGGATTTTTTTCTCAAAATTGTTGATTTATATGGACAAAGTTCCATTCACAAAGATGTTCATCACAGTGCTATTTATTAAAAGGAAAAGCTGTTAGCAATCTCAGGATCCAGCAGAAGTGGGATGAGTAAGATTAGGGTATAGCCACTCAACAGATGAGTAAGAAGCCTCAAAGGAAGTTCACAAAAAAAATGTACCCAGCAAGAGAAAGCTGTCGTGTTGGGTAACACATGCCCTCATATTCAAAAATTTTCTTTTCCCTAAATTGATTTTGGGATTCAAGAAAGCAAACGCCTTTGTACCAGAAGAGTCTTCTGTGCTGCTACAAATTCTTTATTACCATAGTATTCAATGGCTCCCCAACTTATCATTGAGCGGATAATCATCACTTATTTTACTAAATTCCTACTGCTAGATAGCTGCACTGTTGCTTTCACAAACACAAATAATACAGCATTGAAGAGCTTTCTACCTGCCTTCTAGGACCCTGGGTCAGAAGACACAGTCCTTTTAAAGGCTTTCGATAAATTTTGCCAAAATGCTCTTTGGAAAAGTCGAGCCAATTTATACTTTTCCCAACCAAGCGAGAGACCGTCCCCTTAAAACTCCGAGTGCGTGAGTATGTGGGATCCAGATCTGCGTCTGGGAACGGACTCTGGCTGTGCCCTCTGGAAACCTACATGAGGTTCAAAAAACTCTCTGCCCAGCCTTAATCGACGAAAGGTTCAGCAACATATGTCGAGAACCCTACAGATGTTCATATCACCTGATGCAGTAATTCCACATCTGGGCCAAAGCACATAATCCCAAATGAAGACCAAGTCGTATGTGCCAAACGTTCCCTGCATTCTTTACGACGGCATTTAGTAAACCGTGACCTGTCACAAAAAGCAACCTTATGCAGCCGTTTGGGTGTTTTCGATGGCCGCTCAACAATACAGGAAAATGCATCAGTCGCAAGTGAGATGAAAAGGGCAGGGTATAAAATTCTATGTAGATACGACACCAGTGCCTCAAAATCAAGCCTAGAAAAAACACTCATGGGGGTAGATTCAAGTGTTTAGCGACACTGCACTGGGCTAGGAATCGGAGGTATAGGGGTGGACAAGGGGAGGTCTAGGCCCTGTTCCCAGGCAGAGAATTAACCGCCAAGGTGGGAAGGGGGGTCTTGAGGGGTGAGCAGTGGAGGGGGCAGGGGGCCTCACCTTCTGCCTGGCCTCTGCGTAGGTCTCGCCGTACTTCTGCTGAAGGTACCTGTAGTCGTAGTTTGGGAACGGAGAGGGGCTGGGGAAGCTCCCCGAAGTCCAGAGCTTCCACAGGCTCACGGCTGCGATGCCCAGCAGTGCCAGGGCCCCTGCGGTGTAGACACCCACCTCCCAGCCAGGGGGGCTCCTGATGACTGAAAGGCAAGGGTGGCCTCTCTTAACAGGGAGCCCTGGGGTCCCCTCGTCGTCATACCCCAGGGAGCAGGTAATTTGGCCTTGACTTAGTCATTCATGAGTGCATAGTTACTGAGTGCCTCCTGGAGACCAGGCTGGGTGCACAGTGCCGGGGATCTGGTGGCAAACAAGACACACGATCTCTTGTGATTTCTGCTGCCACTCCCCCTTTCCATGGAAACATATGTTTCTACCTGGGGAGACGCTTGGCTCGAGCAGATGAAGAGCTGTGAACAATGGCGAGCTGTCCCTTCACTTTAGAAAAAAATCTCTTGCCCCTTTGAGTTCTCTGACCTTACAGCCTCCAGGGGGCCTCTTGCTTCCAGATAAAACAAAGCAGCCTTTTGGGGTTTGGAAGGAGAGGGAGGGGATTTCAGGGAGAACATGAAATGACCTATTGTGCCTCAAGAAATGGCCAGACCAACCTAAGGTCCATCAACTGATGAATGGTTAAATAAAATAAATAAAATGTGGTACATCCCATTTATTTGGCAATAAAAAGGAATGTAGTATTGCTACACGCTCCAATGTGGATGAACCTTGGAAACATTATGCTAAGTGAGAGAAGCCAGACACAAAAGACCGCAGATCGCATGATTCCAATCACATAGAATGTCCAGACTCGGCAAATTCATAGAGGCAGAAAGGAGATTGGTCATTGCCAGGGATTGGGGGAAGGTGGGGCATGAAACCGACTGCTAATGGGCACGGGGTTTCTTTTTGAGACAATGAACATGTTCTGACATTGACTGTGGTGACAGTTGCCCAACTCTCTGATGACACTAAAAACCATTGAGCTGTGCACTTCAAATGGGCGAACTGTATGTGTGAATCATAGCTCAATAAATCTGTGCTTCCCCCCCCACCAAAAATAAGAAAAATCTCAACCAGAGGTGAGGGGGGTTATAGTCTGTGCAGAGCTTAGAGACAGATCCGGATGCTCAGATGCTTTTTCTCCACTGATGAGTAAATAACTAGCCCTATGTGAGCCTCAGTTTCCCCAAACATAGCAACTAACGACCACACAACTGTTCATGGTGTGCCACAGAACCCCCACAAATGTTAAAAGGTCCTCATTCTGCCTCTGCTTTTCTAAAGGAAGACAAAGAAATATTGCAACTCATTTTGCAGAAGTTTCCACTGTTGGCAAATAAACCAGTGTCAGGGCTGCCTCTGCACTCACTTTAGATGGGGAATCCAAGGCACAGAAAGGCTAAGAAACTTGTGCGAGGTCACAGAGCCTGGAAGGGGCAGAGCTGGGCATCCAGCCCTGGCAGGTGGGCTTCGAAGCAGGCTGGCATAGCCACTTCCCTGCCCGGCCTCCACCTAGCCTGGGCTCCCGAAAGTGGGCATTTCAGGGGCAGAGGTTTCTCATCACACATTTGTTACATACCTACTGTGTGCCAGTACCATGAGGGCATGGGGAGCCGGGGGTGGGTGAATCCGACTCTGCCCCCTCCCTGTCCCTAAGTAGCTCACAGTCTGGGAACGAGGTGCGCAAATAAATAGACAAAGCAGGGTGATGGGAATTGTGAGAAGAATAGCCCAGGAGGGCTTCCTGGAGGAGGGACATCAAAGCTGACAGAAGGAGGAGGAGAGAGAAGGAAGCCAGGCCAAGGCAGCAATGGTAGGGAGTTTAGGGCAGAAAGAAGGAAGGGTGTGTAAAAAGCCCGGAGAGAGCAGAGTGCCCAGCGGGGAGGGGCCCGGGGCATTTTGGGTTGGAGAAGGTCCTGGCCCCCAGTTCCCCACGTCCCCACTGCACAGGAAGGAAACATGCAGCGATGGCAGCCTTCTGCCCTGAGCCCAGCCAACTCCAGCCAGAACCCACAACACAAATTCCCTGAGGAGAAGGGCAGGGTCCAGCCTTCAGTTTCAAAAATCTATCGAGCTCTTAGCATCCCATGAGGTCCCTAACCCCACTTTCTAGAGGAGGAAAGGCGAGGCTGAGCCAGGCTGAAGCACATGTCTATTAATCCGCTCAAAGGTTAATGGAGGTGAGAGAAGCAGGATGTGGGCGCGGGCACCTCGGTGCCTGGGCCAGCCACCCAGCCTTCGGAGCCTGTCTCCTCCGGAAGATGGAGATGACGACAAGAACAGCCCCCACTTCACGGTCCCACCCAGAGAATTTATTCTAAGGAAAAAAATGCCGGCAAGTTTGATGCCTGGTATGAGTCACTGAGGCTGTATTTATAACAGCAGAAATCTGGGAACAGCCAGAAGGTCCGACTGAAGGGGCCCGTGGGGGCTGGTGGGGCTGCCTTGGGAGAAAATGTCGCCGAGGTGGAGAATGACAATTGAGGTCATTAGATGGCTCTATGGCGACGCAGAAAAAAGTTTCTGGCATTAAGAGAAAAAAAAGATCAATCCCAACATGATACGACTGCATGATTTTGATGTAAAAATCAAACAACAGGTAACAAGGGCACGACGGAAGGACTACAAGCAAATTCTGTTGCCTCCTGACTTTTCCCAGAGACAGGAAGGAATCTGCGGGCACAGAGAGATCCAGTCCCAGAGCAGCCCAGACAAAGCCCAGGACGGTCCTGGGAAGGTGGCGAATGGGTGACGGGGTGGGAAAGTAGCTGGTAAACCAGGGGGAGCGGTGCATATGTGAGGGGCTCCGGCCGAGATGTGCCCACTGCCCGGCTAGGTCTCAGCAGGCCAGAGCGGTCTGAGTAGGCAGTGGGTGCGGCTGGGGTGCAGGGCCAAGAGGGACCCTGCTGGGAGGATGCCAGGGTGCCTGGGGAAAAAACTACTGCAGGGTTGGCAGAAAAGCAGGGCAGGGCTGGGGGCATGGGGGGGGGTCTGTGTCCAGGCCCCCTCGGGAGCCAGGAAAAGCCCCAGAAAAGTGGCATGAAAAGATGACAGTCAATGCTCATTCATTTGTTCATTTTGTGGTGTTCCAGCCTCCGGGGTGGGGGGTGGGGAGGTACAGGAAGAACTCCCAGGGGGAGTGAGGTCTAAGCTAAGACCCGGAAGTAAGTAGTAATAATAATAGTAAAAATAACAGCAATATGCTAATAATAGCTCTTTCATACAGTACTTAGTATTTACCAGGCCCTGTTCGAAGTACGTCGTGTACATTTACCCACATGTCCTCAGAACAACCCTGAGAGGTGAGTTCTCTCCTTACCCCCATTCTACAGATGAGGAAGCGGGGATGGGACAGGCAGCCTGACACGCCGGTTCCAGAGCTGGGCTCCGGACCTCCATCCCGGACTGTGGGATTAGCCCGGCGGGGAGGCAGGGAAGCATCCAAGCAAAGGCAATGGCATGGCCCAAGGCCTGGGTTGGGAGAGACGTGGGTTCCCACGGTGTCAGGCCCTTCACAGGCATTGGCTCCCTGAATCTTCCCAACAGCCCTTGCGGCCGGCCTCACTGTACCCACTTTACGGCTGAGTAGGTGGAGGCTCAGAGAGGTGTCCTCACTTGCCCAAGGCCATGTGGGGAGTTAGTGGCTGGGCCTGGGCCAAGGCGAGAGAAGCGAGCATCCCTGACTGGAGGGTCAGCACAGCCCTGGGCTGGCTGGGGGCTGTGTAGGGTAGGAGCTGGAGTGGCAGCACCGGGCCAGGAGTCAGGAGACCCGGGTTCCTGCCCTGGCTCTGTCACTCACTCACTGTGACTCTGGGCCAGTCCCTTTCTCTGGCTGAGGTGCTGAGGGCGCTTCTCTCCCCTGTAAAGGGAGAGGGACAAAAGCAGAGGGTTTCAGCTCAGACACCACCCACTGACTGGCAGGGCTGCTGGAGGGTGTCTGGTGTCTGATGCCCTCTCCAAGCTCAGTGGCAGTGCAGCGATCGCTTAGCTATGCCTGCCACAGGTGCAGGAGGGGCAGGTGGGAGCTGCGTCCCAGATATTTACCACTCAGCACTGACTGATCCCTGAGTTTCATGATCCAAGGATCCACCAGCAACCTTCTTGGTCTCCTTACCCTTGGCTAATTGATAAGTTCCAAGAATGGAGCAGATTCCATCTCACGAGCTCATCCTCAGAAAGCAGCAGGACAAGGGTCTCCTGGGGAGTCCCTCAAATCAAACAGGGGGAGTTGCTTCAACAGGAAGGAGCCACTGAGATGGAAAGATGGGGTCCTCCAGCTTAGTGTCCCTAAGGCTGTGCTCCCTTAGGCAAGTCACTGACTGTCCTCGTCAGGTACACAGCCGTTATTCATGTCCCACGGACACCGCAACCCCAGGTGTGATGTCAAGGGGAGGGGCTCGGGACTCACCGCTCAGGTGGTATTCCGCCACATCCACGGCCATGGCGTCCCCTGCAGCGGCTGTGGGTGGAAGGGAAAAGGGAGTCAATGGAGGGAGTCCATGGCAGCCATGGATCCTTCCCACTCGTCATGGGTGGTCAGCAACCAACCCTATACCCTCGCCTTCCCAGAGTTCACACTCAGCGGCTAGGGGAGCCTGGCCACATGTAGGTTTTTTTTTAATTGGCATTTTTAAAAATGGCATTTAAACCTCTTTTCAAGCACTCTAAGACCACATTTCTGGTGCCAGATAAAATATAGGACTTCCAGTTACATCTGAATTTCAGATTTTTTTTTTAGTATAAGTATATCCCAAATATTGCATGGGATATACTTATACTAGAAAATGTATTTGCTGTTTATATGAAATTTGAATGTAACTAGATGTCTTCTAAACCTGGCAACCTTCCCTCTTATCCATCCTAGGATTCACTTCAAATGCTTCGGTTTAAAATGGAAGGGAAAGGTTGCGTTTCTGCGATATTCTATCAACAGTCCTTTCACCACCTCCACTCTCTACTCCCAGGCTTTATGAACCACTGAGCTCTGACCAAGTTGTCCTAGAAGGTCTGGAAGCTCATACAAGCCATTACTTGCATACAGGTGTCTGCTCATTACTTTATGATTATTGTTGCTAAGAAGTAAATCAGCCCCAAGGGCATGTTCTCCATGCAGGGGTGATGGGGTGAGAAGGGGAGACCTGGACGAGCAGGGCTAACTCAGCTCAAGGGGTGCAAGGCAGGTGAGGCAAGCTGAGGGGGTGCTTGCCTGGTCCAAGGGCAGCTGCTCCTCTTTTAAAGAAAAGCCAGATACCTGTTTTTCTCTGGGCCATGTCTTGATTTTTATATATCGCAACCAATTTACCAAAAGGAATCTTTGGGCTGTTGCTTGCCAGTTAGCAACCTCTGAAGCATTCCGTAGTCTTTCTTTGGGATTGGGGTCGAGTCAGAGGGTAAAGCTGGGACACTTGGCATTTTCAGGAATTCTGGGCTTCTCCCGAATCTGTGGCTTTGGAGCCAAGAAGGTGGGGTGCCTTGCCTAGAGAGGGTTATCCAGCACACATGGGGGTGCTGTAAGTCAGCAGCGCAGGAGCCCTCGAGAAGCAGGGCAGAGCAGGTCATGGAGCAAACCTGGGCCCAGGTTCCAGAAGGGAGGCTCCTTGCTCCCAGCTCTCTCAAGGATGCCCCCCAACCCCACCCACAATGAGATGTGGGTTGTCATGGTGACTGGAAGGTGGTGCTAAACCAGGGAGGGCTTCCCGGGTCCCGACTAGAGCAGAAGCTCATTCCTGTGGCCCGGGCTCCAGATAATAATAGCTTTAGCTAACCTTGCTAACTTTTGCTAACTCCTTACCGGCCAAGCAAGGCTCTAAGCACTTTGCATATAATCACCTCATCTAATCCTCATAACTACCCCTGGAGATAGGTGCTAACACTACCTCCGGTCTGCAGAGTCCTGAGGCCTGTGGTGAAGTAATCTGCCCCAGGACACAGCTGATAGCAGGTGCCAGCAGGACTCTAACCCACAACCCTCTAACCCCGCACGCCTCCCCACGGCTCCTTACGGGTGGGCCTGTAGGCCCAAGGTGGCCTGGGCTCCTGGACCCCAGAAACATGTGTTGACCTGAACGCACACGCCCCAGCCTGCCTCAGCCTCCCTGGGGATCCGATAAACAAAGTCGCAGCTTTTTTCCCTGCTCCCCTGGGGCTGGCTGACTTAGCAGGAGCCGGGCCAGGTTGGACAGCCTGTGGCATTAGCACGCATATGGGCCAGGACGGAACCCCAACTTTCCAAGGCTGGCCTGGCTCAGACCCCAGACTCCCACTTGGCGCCCCTGCCCCGTTCTAGGGCTGTGATGGTGAAGGTGTGAGTAATCCATAAGTACACCCCAGCCAGAAGTTCCAGGTGTGGTGGCCCGTGAAGGGTCAGAAGCCAAAGCATATCTGTTGGGGTGGGGGTGGGGGGAAAACTGGGAGCAGATGTCAGAGGTGAAGGAAAGGGTGGGGGGCACAGGGCAGCCCGAGCACAGGGTTTAGAGACAGAGGACCCCAGCTCTGAATCCCAGATCTGTCCCCATCACTAACCCGAGTGACCTTGGGCATTTTTCTTATTCTCTCTGAGCCTCAGTTGTTTCAGCTATAAAATGGGGCTCATGGCTGCCCAGGGTGGGGGGTGAGTGTGGTCGGGCTTGGCAAACACCAGCTGCTGTGGTTACGGCCTGGTGATGGGCCACACAGGTCCCCTAAACTGTAGACTGGGCAGTGACGTTGTATGGGCAGCACTGCTGACCTGCAGATGTGGGTTACTTTAATTTTTTTTTTTTTTTGCCTTAAATTAAAATGAGCTGCCAACACTTAAAAATTGGGGAATTTCCCATTAAAAGTAGATTTCTGGCTTTCCTTGAAAAGTTGGAAGACCTGGGGACACTGGGTCTGCATTTCCCTGGTAGCAAAAGCCAGAGCTGGAGCTGGGCAGGCTCCACCCCTTAGGACCTGACATTACCTCCTGGGTTCAGCCCCTCCACTCCCTTCCCACACCTGCAGACCCCGGAGGCATCTGCATTCATAAGCCTGGCAACAGGCCTTCCAATGAGCCCTGGGGGAGGTTCAGAGAGGTTAAGTGACTTGCCCAAAACCACACAGTCAGTCCAAAGCCACACCACCTGGTCCAGCTTCCAAGCCACTTCCCCTATGGGGCAAATCCTGTTATTATCCCCACTCCACAGAGAAGGTGAGGCTCAGAGAAGGGCAGTGAATTTGCCCAAGGCCACCCAAGGAGGAAGAAGGGAGCTGAGGCTGGGCTGGATCTGGGACTGCAACAAGCACCCTAAATGGCTTTCCTCACGGACCTTGAGAGCCCCTGACTCCCAGCTCACCGCCACCTCCGCCCTGGCATGCTCCACCGCAGCCTGGAGATCAGCCAGGCCGAGGGGCCAGGGCTGGGAGCAGGATGCTGACCAGGCACGTGGGAGGCCGGGGGAGCCTCCCATCACCAGGCTTTGGACACAGGAAATGGAGCCCAGCAGGGGTGCCCGGGAGGGAGGGGGACTGGGGCTGCTCCAGACCTGCTCTGAGCTCCCCAGCCGCCCGCCCCTCCCTCAGCACCCCTCCTCCCACCCACAACCCATTTGTGCTGGCCCCCAACCCCCAAACTCTAGGCTGCATGGGGCTGGCTCACTGAAAACAGCTCCAGGTTCAAGTTTGGCTTAACCATACCTGCCGAGCAGGGCTGCTGTACGAATCAGACGTAACACATCTAAACGCTTAGCATCTGCTGAGGATTTAGAGGGTGCACAATATAAGGCTGATGATTGAGGGGCCGCGTGGATCCCCATTTCACAGACAAGGGTGCAGGGTCCAGGGAGGGGGGCCAGGATACGGGTTCTTGGCCATCACTCAGCCTCCAGTTTCCTAACCAGGCCTTGCTGAGGGACGGGATGTGGGAAGAGGCCCCTCCCCTCCCCCATGCCCCGGAACCTGCTGGAATCTGACCAAGGTGGAGGCCCCTCCCCCTCCCGGGCTTGTCAGGGAAACGGATTTCCAGGAATTTTGTGCCTCTGCTGGGGAAAGGGGTCTGAGTCCCTACTCCCCCACACCTCGTCCTTACTCTCTTTGCCCCTCTTCCCCACATCACTTCCCGGGCCAGCGAGGGACTGGCTCCCCCTACCCCCACCCTGAGGCCAGCAGGCATGGGAAGCAGCAGGGGTGACTACAGGGGAGCCCCTAAACCTCCCAGCCTCTTTTGGAACTAAAGGTGTGAAATCAGTTTCAAGTATCTCTCCCCGTTTTCTAAGACAATCACATCTTTCTGCCATCTCCCCCCCGCATCCACGGAAATCACAATACAGACCACCTGGGGGCAGGGTGGGCATCCGTTGTGCACCTACTATGTGCCTGGCATGGAACCAAAGGTTGCCGTGGATTTTCTCAGCAAATACTCAGCTCTCTGAAGTGGCTGCTACTCTTCCCACTGCACTGGTAGGAAAATGGGGCAAAAAAAAATGGTGTGCCCATGGTCACCGGAGCTGACCTGTCTGGAAGCCCCACTCACGAGCTGCTTGGGAAAGGTCTCTGATTTCAGAGGGGGGAGGCAGGGGCTGGTTTTGCATCCTGAGCTCTGTCTGAACCGGCTATATTAGCCTGGTTAGGTTTCCTCTCCTCTCTGGGACTCAGTTTCCCCATTTCTAACAGGAAGGAGGACTCTGAAGCCCTTCTCAGCACTGTTGCCCCTGCTGCTCTCCAAACCAGTCATCCTCTAAGGTGGAGTCTGACCTTCCAGGTGCAGGCTTCCCAGGCTCTTAGGGTGGGGTGGCCTCAGTGACAGAGGGACGGGCTAAGGGGGTGCACACAGTCCCTCCTCAGTTTCCCTGGAAGACAGTGTCACCAGGATGGCGGGCTCAGGCTCCTTCACCCACCAACCCCCCATCGGGGTTCCCATGTTCAGCCCTGCCCCCCACCTTCAGGAGGAGAGACCAAAGCTCCTGACAGGACCCCTGAAGCCCCCCACCCAGGCCAGGCCAGCGACACTGGAGCCTTAGGGTCCTCTCCGGCTCCTCACACAGCCTGGGACCTCCTAGGCATGGAGTGCGAAGCGCCCCTCACAACTGACGCCAGAGCCCCTGCCTGGGGATCCCCAGCGTATAAGGGGTCCACAGTGTGTGTGGGGGGGGAAGGCTGATCACGGAGCCTGGAGGAGGTGCGAGGCTGGGGCAGGGGCAGTGGGGAGAATCAGGGCGCCGAGTGTGAAAGTGAGGGGTATGTGTGCAGCGCGGGCACAGGTGAGGCAGGTAAATGGCGGGGTGAGCCGCGTGTGTGCACACGCGGGGCGGGCGCGCGGGACGCGAAGCGATGCGCAGTGCACGGAGTGTCGGCGCGGGGTAAAGACGCCCGGCTGCGCTGTGTCCGGCGTGCGGGTGCAAGCGCGGCGCGCGGAGGACGCGGCGTCCGGGGCGCGGGGAGGGGGCCAGCGTGCGCCCGACCGAGGGGCGCGTGTCCTGGCGGTGCCCTGGGACAGCCTGGCGTGTACTCACCCCGGCCCCGCGGAGGGGTTGCGGCTCCTGCTCGGGCTCCGGCTTCGGCCCCGGCTCGGGGCTCCCGGCCCGGGCCCCCCCGCAGCGCGCACGCACCGGCGCCAGGACCGGCCGCGGCCGGCAACGCCACCCCTGCAGTGCCGCCGGGCGTCCGCCTCGGAGCAGCGCGGCGCGGGCCCGGGGCTCGGCCGGGCCGGGGCGGCGGACGGGAGCTGCGCCGCAGTCCGGGCACGCTCCCAGGAGCCCGCCGCGCGTTCCCTCACGCTCGCCCGCCCGCCCGCTCCCTCTTTAATTTAAAGTGACAATCTCGAGCGCTCCCTCCTCTCCCGGGAGCGGCGCGGCACTTCCGGGGTCTCGGCCGAGGATCCCTAAGCGCGCTCCCGGGCCCAGGCCCACCCCCTCACTCCAGGGCTGGGGACAAGGGCTCGGTGGGGCGCGGTGGGGTGAGGTGAGGTGAGATGCGCCCACCAGGGGCTCCGAGAGGGAAGCCAAGCACCGGAACACAGTGTCAGAAGGCTTGGGTTCTAGCTCCAGCCTGCTGCAGCCCGGTGTCATGACACTGGCTGGTCCACTTCCCTTTCTGGGCCTCAGTTTCTTTATCTGTAAAAAGAGGGGGGGAGGATACTGCGCCTCTCCCAGGAGTCAGTGAGAAAAGAGACGTAAAGGCTAAGTAGCAGGAAGTGCTCCCCTTCTCTGAATGAGGGATCACCCCCCCACCGAGACTGAGCTGCTGGGGCTAGAGTCAAGCTGGTTCTTTGCAACATCATCTCATTTGATGGCCCCACGGGATCGTGATCTCCCCATATTTTAAGGAGGCAGTGGGCTCAGAAAGGCCAAGTGACCTGCCCAAGGTCACAGAGCTAAAGGGCAGAGTCAAGCCTTGAACCCAGGTCTGTGTGACTTCAAAACACATGCTCTCAACCACTAAGGGGTCTGGGCTTTCTCTCCCAAAGGAATGAATGAATCATTGAGATGTTTGTGACGCCCCCGCAGGGTGCTGGGCATAGTGCCAGGTGTGGGCGATCTTCCGGGAACAGGGGGCAGGTCCCTCCCTGCCCGCGCAGTCTGGCACGCACCGGGAGGGGCTTGGGGGGTGGTGGTGACGCACCGTGGGTGCAGTATCCAGGAGAGCAGGCTGGGTGGGCACCTGGGGAGTTCTCACAAGGATCTGGGGTGAGGACCTGAGATGGGGTGCGAGTGTGCAGAGGTGACAGTGGTTCCTGGGTGGTTCTAATGAGGACCTCCCCAGCAGCGGCTGCCTCCGGGCTGACCCTGCTGGAGGGAGGCATCCTCGGTCTGGAAGGCGGGACCCCCGGGAGCCAAGGGAAGGGAGGGCCGCAGCTTCCCCCTCGTCCAGGGGGTTGCCTTGTTTTCATTTCATTTCCTAGTTCTGGAGAAAGGAGAGAGAGCGGGCACTGATGATGCCCTTTGGCTGGCGGGGAGCTGAATGCTGGGAAGGGGCTTTCACGGCCACTACCCCATTTGACTTAATCCTCACCGTCACCTGCGGCTTTGTTGTGATTGAGCTCATTTTCCACCGTAGGACACCGAGGCCTGAGTAAGAGAGGGATCCCCGTTTAGGAGAGAATTGGGAGTAAGACATCCCATCACCAGATAAAAGGGTAGGCTTGGGCGAGGGCTCCCACTGGAGCAACAAAAAGGGAAAGTTGGGGTTGGTCCAATTCTGGTGTCAGCCGCGGGGCAGACGCAGGAAGGGGAGCGGGTTTGAGGTGAGATCTTGTCAATTTCCTGTTTAAATCCCTTCAGTGACCAGAAAAGCAAGCATATGTGCGCTAAATGGCAGGGACTAGCATGTTCACAGCAGCCCCAAACTGGAAACCCCAAATGCCCTCTTACAGTGGGATGTGGAATGCATCCTGGACAGTGCAAAGGGGGGCTCCTGGCAGACAGGAGGGGAGGCTGCAACCTCCTGGGACAAGGAGGGCCTCAACCCACAGCCGAGCAAAAAAGCTAAACACGCAAGGACACACGCTGCATGGCAATTCTGTCAAGTTCCAAAACCAAGGAAACTACCCTCTGCTGTTAGAAGTCAGGATGGTGACTACCATGGGGTGGGGTGACTTGACGGGGTCTGGGGTGGGATTCTGGGGTGCTGGCCACATTCTCGTTTTCATCTCAACACTGGTCTCTGGGTGTTTTCACTTTGTGAAAAATCCTGGCCCTGCAAACTTATGATTTGTGTCGTATACTTATGATTTACGTACTTCTCAGCATGTATGATTTGCTTCATGACAATTTAAAAAAACAGAGACCCCTCAATGTGACTGCCCATGGCCTCGGGAATGGAAGCTGAACTCCTCTGCCAGCCCACAGCCCCTGCGTGACACGGCCCTGCTGGTTTCTTTGACCCGTGCCGCCACCGCCCCCCTCCCCCCCCACCAGGCTCCCTTCCTTCTTGGCCTTCTGGCACTTTCCTGATACCTGCCAAGACATTTTCCGCCTCAGGGCCTCCTCCTCTGCTGGAAAGCGCTCTTGCTGTTGTAAGATGGATTCCTCCATCCTCTGCACGTCACCCTACAGATGTCACCTCCTCAGGGAGGCCCTCCTGGCTACCCTGCCTGGAGACCCCCCCCCAATAACCTCTCCTGCAGCACGCCATTGATTTCCTTCCAGGCACCAGCCATAGTCTGCAATTATTTTATTTATGTATTTGCTTGGAGTTCATTTTCTGCATCCCCTCTTCTAACACTGCGTGACAGCACTGAGTCATCACCCCAACCCCAGGGGGGGATACTATTCTCAGCCCCATTGTTCAGTTGAGGAAGTCAGGGCTCAGAGAAGTTATGTAATGTGCTCATGGTTGCACAGTTGGAAAGTAGCGGAGCCAGGATTTGAACCCAGGCAGCTGGGCTCCAGAGGTCCGGCTCTTAACTCTATGCTTGGACAGTCCTTGCCTGTTCTTTCTTGTGGTATACCTGGCACACAGTAGGCACTCAGTGAATGTTTGTTGAATGAATAAACGAGTGACTGTGGTGCTAGTGGGTGCCAAGGGGAGGTGTCTGGGCCGATGGCGGAAGGAGGCTGTGAGACAGCTGCAAGCACCTGGGAGCTGGGGTCAAGCCCACCCACAGACTCCCCTGCAGACCCTGCCAGGCACCGAGGCTGCTCCCAGAGGGGGCTCTGCCTTGTGTATCCACACCCTGCCTGGGGTCCCAGGCTATGGTGCATTCCCGTGGGGGTGACGTGACTCATCTGCCTCGGAAGGTCCCAAGTGCCTTGAATCAGGTGGCGGCTGCAGGACTGATCAGCAAAGCCCCCAGCCTCCCGGCCCTCTTCTCCACCAGCCTGTCCTGTTGGTGATGTCCGTGGTTCCATCCATCTACCCCAAGTAGGCCCACCTGCACCTTCTCCCAGCAACTCGATCTTCATTGGTTTCTGAGACAGCGAGAAAGAGGGAGGACATCTTCAGGAAAGCAGGACTCTAGGGTGTGGCCCAAGGGACACTCCATGTCAGCCCCGCAGGGATGAGTGGGTGCGGGGTCAGCCCCATGTACAGATAAAGAAATAAGACCCAGGAACAGGGAGCTCCAGAGACAGGAAGGGAACATGAACCCCAAGGCCAGAGCTTGGGCCAGGGGCTCTCCACTTCCCAGGCCCTGGGCACGGGCCTCTGTCGGCCATGTGTCTGCTCCCTACCACCCTACCCCATGGGCCCAACTCTTTCATTTTTAGAGCGGCCCAGCCTGACACCCCAGGACATGAGCTCTGGGGCCTGACAGACATGGGCTTGAATTCCCTTTCGGGGCAGGTGGCTTCCTTTCTCTGAGTTCAATGCCCTCTACCTGAAACAGGGAGACGGCTGTTCTCATCTCCTTGGGCCGGAGGAAGCCTAGATGAGCTGGTGCCTGGCACATGGTAAAGCCCTCGGCCGGTGGGAGCTGCTGCTGTTCCCCTGCCCTCCACTTCAGTTTCTCATTTCTCCAGCCGCCCCCTCCATATTTTCTTTGAAGTAATAGTAGTAATAGAACTAGCATTTATATAGCATTCGAGGACATGCAAAGCATTTTCTCAGCCCTCACCTTACATAATCCTTATAGCAGCTGGTGATGCTGGGGTCCCAGTTTGTGGAAGGGGGTGGGACAACAGCCTGGATAGATGACTTCCCAGAGCTCCCACAGGCAGATCTGGAAAGTTCCTCTGGGGCAGTCCTGGCTTCCGAGCACCTGCTCTGGGGGGAGTCGGAAGAGGTCAGCAAGAAAGGAGACCCCAGCAGGAGCAGGCCCATCTCCAGGAGCAGGTAGACTGGGAAAGGGTTAGGGGAGTTATAGGGCTCCCTGCCTAAGTCCCCCAATTGGCTAGTTGGTTTGTTCCCCAAATGTTCTCATTTACTTTCTGCCATACTCTGAGGCAGATGAGGAAACTGAAGCTCAGAGAGGAGTTAGCAGCTGTGAGTTAGAGGATGGTGCCCTTTGTCCCCTCTATCCCCAGTGCCCAGGCCCTGCAGGGTATCTGGCACTCCCCAAGCCCCCTTTCCCAGGGAGCTGCTCCCGGCAGGGCCTCAGGCTTCCAGACCTGCTCTTGGCCTGGCTTCTAGTCTTGGCCTGGCTCTTTGCTCCTTCCACTGTACTTTTGCTGTCTCTCCAGCCTCAACCACGTGTGTGAGGGTGATCAGGGGGCTCCTTGGGGATCTGAGGCTGGGCAGGGTGCTGGGAGACCCCCTCAGCCCTGTGCCTACTCAGAATTGTGCAGGCCAACCTGGGGCAGGACTGCTTAAGCCCTCAGCCACCACGGCCCCTGGGGAGGGTAGCAGCAATGGTGGGGAATGCCCAGGGTAGGGGGGAGAGGGGGTGGGCAGAGAAAGCAGAGGGGATGGGTGCTGCCCAGCTGGGAGAGAGGACCAGGCATCGCTGTGGGAGGGTCAGCTCTTAAGGCCCCTCACAGCTGATTTGGTGGTTTTCAAACCTTATTTATGCCCCAGAAGCCTTTCTTTTTTCACTCTCTTAAAAAGATCAGAGGATTCTGTTTGAAGTCAGGCAGAGGTTCCCACTCCCCCACTACTCTGGGAAACACAGTTTGAGGGCCAATCCACTGAGGTCTGTTTTGTTGGAGTGCTTAGGGTAGTAGGCAGAATAATGCCCCCACACCCCCAAAAGATGTCCACATCTGTGCCGGTTTGGATGTATTATGTCCCCAAAATGCCATGTTCTTTAATAAAATCTTGTTGGAGCAGACATATTAGTGTTGATTAAGTTGGAACCTTTTGATTGAGTGTTTCCATGGAGATGTGACTCAATCAACTGTGGATGAGACCTTTGATTGGATAATTTCCATGGAGGTGTTACCCCACCCATTCAGGGTGGGTCTTAAGTGAATCACTGGAGTCCTATAAAAGTGTTTACAGACAGAAGGAACTCAGTGCTGCAGCCAAGAGAGTCATTTTGGAGATGGCCATTGACTTTTGCTAGTTCAGAGTTTGCCTGGAAGAGAACACCCCCAGATGCCTAGAGAGAAATGTCCTGGGAGAAAGCCATTTTGAAACACAACCTGGGAGCAAAGGAAGAAGACACCAGCCACGTGCCTTCCCAGATAACAGAGGTGTTCCAGACACCATTGGCCATTCTCCTGTGAAGGTACCCGGTTGTTGATGCCTTAGCTTGGACATTTTTATGGCCTTAAGATTGTAACTTTGTACCCAAATAAACCCCCTTTATAAAAGCCAATCCATTTCTGGTGTTTTGCAAAATGGCAGTATTAGCAAACTGGAACAACATCCTTACCCCCAGAGCTGCTAATCTATCACCCTACAGGTAAAAGGGACCTTGCAGGTGTGAGGAAGGGAAGGACCTCAAGCTGGGAGATGGTCCTGGGTGACCCTGGTGGGCCCTAGTTGCAATCATAAGGGTCCTTAGAAGAGGGGGCAGGAGGGTCAGGGTCGGAGAGGAGACAGGGGAGAAAAGGCTGGGTGATGAGGGGCCACGAGCCAAGGAATGCAGGCAGCCTCAAAAAGCCAGGCCAGGCCAGGGAAGGGATTGTCCCCTCGAGCTTCCAGAAGGAACCAGCCCTCCCACACCTTGATTTTGGCCCAGTAAGACTCATCTCAGACTCCCAGCCTCCAGAGCTGAAAGAATACATTTGTGTGGTTTTGAGCCACCAAATCCATGGTGATTTGTTACAGCTGCAATAGGAAGTGAAGACACCCAGGGTCCTGGGTGACCCAGCTTTGGAAAGGCCAGCAGCAGGGGTGGGGCATGAGGGATAAGGACGTTGCCCCCCACCCCTGCAAGGGGTTCTGGGAAGGGGAGGGACTGGCTGGAGTGTGGCCCGTCCCTAGGCTTCTGCCCCCTCCCACCCTCACCGAGCGTGGGGGCTCCAGGCCCAGTTGCCTTCTTCCATCCACCCTCTTCATCGGCTGACAGATCTTGAAGATCCTGTACCAGGAGACTAAATCCTTACTCGCTGGTGACTCTACTTGTTTGCCATTCTGGGGTCATCTCTTGGTGTAGCATGGGAGTGTGGCCCGAGCCCTGGCCTGGGGGTCTTAGCACGGCCCCCCACCTTCTTCTCTGGCTGCCTCCAACCCATGCCCAGTGAAGTTCAGAGCCAGCCAAGGGGCTCTCCATACCCCAAAAGATAGAGGTAATCCCAAAGGAGGCAGGCCGGGCCCTGCCCTCATGGGGCTTACACTCTAGCGGGGAAGACAGGACTAAGCAATCCAAGACAATGCTTCCAGGTTTGGAAAAGTGTCAGGAAGAGAATGAAGCAGGGCAGCAGTACAGAGAGTGGCCAGGTTTGAGGAAGGTTTCCAAGGAGGTGACATCTGAGCTCGATCTAACGTGATGGGACTCTCTGGGCTGTTCCGGGCAGAGGGAACCATGAGGACTTGGGGCCTCAGGGCTGCAGAGAGCCCATGGGTTCCATGAGCCGACAGAAGGCCAAGGGGACTTTGGGGGACGGGGATGAGGGATGAGTCCGAGGGGTGCGCAGGGGCAAGACCCGGCAGTGGTGGCAGCAGGGGTCGCCGTGATCTGATGTTGACTCCCGTGTCTTCTCTCTGGCTGTTCTGTGGACAGGGACTGTTGAGGGGCAGGAGTTAGGAAACTGCCGCAGGATCCCAGCAGAGAACACGGTGGCCTGGAACAGAGTTTCATCAGGGAAGGGAGTGGGCAGATTTGGGATCTATCTTGGGGACACAGCAATGGACGGGGGCGAGCGGGTCCTCTTGTCCCTGTGAAGCCAACCCCTAGGCTTCACTGGAAGCTTGTAGCCGGGAATGTGGCTCCGGAACAAGCCTGCCTTTGGGAGGTTTTGGGATCCTCTTTATGGGACATTATACACTACTTGGAGACTGTCTCGACACATATAAATGAACACCAGCTGAAAAACCATTTACATCTCTTCAGAAGCCTCTTTTGAAAACATCAAACAGATGTGTTCATAATGCCCAGAAAAAACTCTTTTCCCCCCGTCTTCTCTCGCCCATGTCTGACATTTCCCAAAGCTCTCTACACCCCAGCTTCCAATGCCTTCCCAAGCTGTATGTGCGAGCTTTCTCACCCACCCCCTGGCCTCATCCTTCCTCTTTTGGTTTATGATATTTTTCTCTAGCGATGTGCTCTCCACCTTTTGCAGTGAAAATCCAGCCAGGTCTCCGATTTATCCACACCCCCCATCCCACCCTCAATGCTCCAGGGCTGCACAGTAAAGGCCAAGCCCCCTCAAGGAGGAAGGACAGGCTATGGACATACAGTCACATTTTTTCCAGCCACGTATGCAGAGGAGCTTCATAAACACTAGACAGGCAAAGGGGTTGTCACAGTAAAAGCCACAACAACTGGGTCTGTCAGGCCCGTTTCAGACCCTCTTTGTGTTCTTACCTCATTTAATCCTGGGAGGTTGGTGCGGTTGCTAAGGTTGGTGCAGTTGCTAACACCCTTTGCTGACGAGGACCCCAAGACCAAGATAACTGAAATCCCTGGGCCTGGCTGGGTGAAGCCCATGAGCCCTAGCTCTGAGTCCTGGGCTCTTTCTCTCCCCTAACTTCCCTCTGCACCCAGTTAGGGCTGCCATAATGCTGTGACCTGAGGGCACCCACGCTGTCTGATCCCACTCACCACCCCCTTCCACACCAGGCTGAGGACATGGCCCCCAAACAGCTGTCACCAACACAGCTCCTGGGAGAGCTTCCCACTGGGGTGCAGGGAGTGTGCTGCTGAGAGGCTGGGACCCAGAAGGACAAGTTTTGATGGGAGCAGGCTGGGGAAGGCCTGGAGATGCCAAGGCTGCCAGGGACAGCAGAGAAGCAGTGCTGGCTGCAGCCTCCCCGCTCTCCCTTTGCCCCACCTCCACCAGGGACTCCGGGTCTCTACCCCACAAGCCAGCTGGGTGGGCTGCTTCACCTGTAACTAAGCTGCCAGTGGCGTTAGGGCACAGGATGTTTCAAGAAGGAGCTGCTCCTAAACCCGCCAGTGTTCTTGTGCCAGACAAGTCCTGAACCCCAAGGCATTAGCTTCTTTAAGATCAACAACAGATGCAGCCCCCTTCCCCATACTGTTGACACCCCCTTTCAATATTAACAAGTTAGAGTACTCATTGCCTAGACACCTTGGAAGATGGAGAAAGTGATTCAACGAGAGGAAGGGGTGGTGACAGACAAGATAGATTTTAACAAAGGATTACTGAATACTGAATCTTTATATAAATATACATTTTTTTAGATGCCAGGGTATTAGAATAGCTAGAAGGAAATAATTGAAATGGTGGAACTGTAACCCATAGCATTCTTTGTAATTTGCTCTATAGCTACTCATTAAATTGCACTTTGAAAGTTATTACCTTCCTGTATGTATCTTATGTTTCACAATAAGGAAAGAACTGAAACTGTGGAACTGTAACCCATAACATTCTTTGAAATTACCTAAATAACTGCTTGTTAAATTGTACTTTGAAAGTTATCATCTTTCTGTATATATGTTATATTTTACAGTAAGGAAATAACTGAAATGTGGAACTATAACCCATAGCATTCTTTGAAATTTGCTAACTGCTTGTTGAATTGTACTTTGACAAGTGATCACTTTCTATATATATGTTAAATTTCACAATAAAAAAAGTATTAAAGAAAGAAGAAGGAGCTGCAGCTCTGGATGTGGGGCAAGGGGCCCCGTCCCAGCCCGCCAGTGCCTGCCCAGGACGGCCTGCCTGCCAGCCCCTTGTCCCCTGCTGAGGAGAGCTGGGGGCTGATGCCCCTGCCCCTGGGGCTCCGAGGCCCAGCGCTGGCGTCCACTGGGCTCTGTCTCCCGGGGCTCTCTCCCTCCCAGGCCTCCTCTGCATGTTTGCTGCTTGCGAGATGGTCCCTCCTCTGGGTCTCCTGCATCTCGGCAGTCCCAGCTCCCAGAGCGTGTTGGGGTAGGGGGCTGTGAAGGCTCCTGCTGCCCGTGGAGGGCCAGGCAGGCACTTGACCAGGTCCATGGGCCACAGAAATCCTATCAGGGCACCATCTGTGCCCTCGGACGCCCATGCCAAGCTTCCTTGCTGCCTCCATCTGAGGCAAACAGCCCTGAAGGCCAGCCCTCCATCCACCCCTCCCCTCCTGCATTCCCCAACCTGAGTCATCCACAAGGCCCCCAGCTCCTCCTGGGCCTCAGTAGCTGGCTGCCAGGCCGGGCTCACAGCCAGGGGGCAGGAGCCCCTTCCCCAGACCAGTCCAGACGGTTGTCAGCGCTGGTGTTCATGGGGCCCTTGCCTGTGGTCCTTCCCCCATTCCATCCACCCCACCCCCAAACTTTCCCACAGGCATCAGCTTGGTTCATAGCCATTGAGTTGAGTTGATTAAGACTTGCATCTCTTCCAACAAGCACCTTTTAGGGGTATGTGGAGGTGAAGGAGACCCCATCCTTGACCCCTGAAGGCCCCCAGGCTGGTGGGGTCCTGCAGGGAGTTGAATTATGTCCCCCCAAAAGACAGGCCCAAGCCCTAAGCCCTGGTCTGTGTGAATGTGAGCTTATTTGGAAAAAGGGTCTTTGCAGATGTCATTGAGTTAGAGATCTTGAGAAGAAATCATCCTGGATTTAGGGACTAGTGTCTTTATGGGGGAAAGGAGAGGGAGAGGGACAGGGCAGGCACTTGGGGAACAGGCCGAGACTGGAGTTACAAAGGCAGCTTGGGGCTGCCATAACAAGGTACCACAACGGAGTGGCTTAAAACAAAGGAAACTCATTCTCTTGCAGTCCCGGAGGACCGAAGTCCAAATCGAGGTGGCGGCCAGGCCGTGCTCCCTCTGAAACCTGTCGGGGAGAAGCCTTCCCAGCCTCTTTTAGCTTCTGGAGATTTGCCGGCTGTCCTTGACGCTCCCAGGCCACAGCCGCAGCGCTTCAGTCTCTGCCTCTGTCGCCACACAACCCTCTCCTCTGGGTGTCTGTCTGATTCTGTCCACATTTCCTTCTTATAAGGACACTGGTCATACTGACCACTCTAATCCAGTTTGGCCTCATCTTAACTCATCACATCTTCCTTCAAAGGCCCTATTTCCAAATATGGTCTCATGCACAGGACTGGTTTTTAGGACTTGAACATTTTCGAGGGACACCCTTCAAACCCAATTCAACCCCAATGAGTCCCAAGCCAAAGCCTGCCCAGGGTTACCAGCAGCCAAGCAGAAACTAGGAGAGGCACGAACGGATCCCTTCTCAGAGGCGACCAACCCCACTGACACCTCGATTTTGAATTCCTGACCCCCAGAACTGCGAGGCAAAGTTCTGTTGTTCCAAGCCACCAAATATATGGTCATTTGTTAAAGCAGCCCTAGGAAACTGAGGCAGACGGCAGAAACCCACCCTGTGGTGGGGCCCGGAGCAGGGGTCCCGTGGGATGGTGGGGACAGTCTCTCATCGGGGGTCAGTAAAGATGTCTCAGCCAAGATCACGCTTGACACGGCCTGTGACCTCACCAGAAAGACGCAGGGAGAGGGAAGGACCTACCGACAAGGGCCCGAGGCGGGACCATTTGGTGTGTTCAGCATCCAGCTAAGCGGCTGCTGGGTCCCCAGCCCAGGGCCAAGAGAGCGAAAGGGCTGAGGGCCCTGCCTGCCAGGGTTAGGGTCAGGGCAAGGAGGAGTGAGGCAGGAGCCTTGGCTGCTGTGGGTGGAGCCCATCCTGGAAGGAAAAGCACAAGGCCCCCAGGGACATTCAGCTCCAGACCAACAAGGTCAGTGTATGAGTTCAAAAGGTACGTCGAAGCCCTAAGTCCCCTATTTCAGAATGGAAATTGGGGTCATCACAGGTGGAATCGGCTAGATTGAGATGTGGGGTCATCACAGGTGGAATCAGCTAGATTGAGATGTGGGGTCATCACAGGTGGAATCGGCTAGCTTGAGATGAGGTCATGCTGGAGGAGGGCGGGCCCTTTTTAGGGGTGTCCTTTTAAGGACAGAAGAGACAGGCACAGAGAAGAAGCCCATGTGATGATGACAATAGAGGCAGAGACTGCAGTGATGCATCTACAAGCCGACTTCCAGCCTCCAGGGCTGTGAGATGATAAATGCCTGATGTTTTAAGCCACTCCCTCGTGATGCTTTTATGGCAGCCCTAGGACACTCAGGCCTCCCTGGATTGGTCATAGAGTGGGAGACATCGCTCCCCCAGTCTGAGCAGGGAGGACTTCAGGGAGGGCTTCCTGGAGGAGGTGACCTCTAGCCAAGCCCTGAAAGATGCCAGGCAGAGGGGATGGGAGAGGGCATTCTAAGCAGAGGAACCTGGGCAGATCCGAGAAACTGCAGTTTGCTGAGCTGTAAGCTCCGTGAAAGCAGGGACCAGGTCTGTACAGGTCATCCTTGCATGTCCATTACCTGGGAAGTACCCCATAAATCCTCAGGGAGAGGTAAAAATGGAGCGAGATGGGTAGGCGCCACATAGGACCTTGTGGGTTCTGGTACTTTGGATTTTATCCTGCGGGCTCATGAAAAGACCCCTTTCGCTGGGACCAGGAGAGTGGCTTGGGGAGGGGGTGGCCCTGGACTCCTTTCTCCTGTCTCCTCTTGTCCCTGAACCCCTGCCCATGCCTGCCAGGTGCTGAACCCCATCCCTGACCCAGGCTCCACTCTGAGCCTCTGCCCCTATTCAGTCCTGCCATGGGCACAACAAGAAGCTGGGACTCCCTCTGTTTGGGGGACCCCGTTTTGCAGTTGGTTGCCTTAAGGCTCCCATCTAAGAACCTCAGTTTCCCCATCCTTTTTACCTCCCAGGCTTGCTGTACGGATCAGTGAGATGTTGTCAGAAATGTAAAGCATCCCACAAATAGAGCCACACGTGCTCATGATGGAAAAGTCATGAAACACAGTACACAAAAAGGAAAAAACAAGCGTAATTCTCTAAAATTTTACCACCCAAGGGGATCGGCTTTGTGTCTGCTCCAATGCATGTTTGTGACCAACATGAAGTGGGGGGACCCAACCTTCGGGGAAGGTGGGGCACGAGTTCGGGCCTGTCCTTCCAGGTTCAGACTCGCACGTCTCCAGAGCCTGCTGTGCGGAGGAAGTTTCACCGGGAAGTAAGTCAAGGGGCAGTTGTTAAGCACCCACTGAGCACCTGGGCTGGACTGGGAAACAATCCCATCACCAACAAACTGACTGCACAGATTTGTCACTAGGGGCAGAATTGTGCTGGGCAGACCCTGAGGGATGTGGGATTTCAGAGCTGGGAGGCTTGAGGGGTTCTGGGGCCTCTGCGGCTGGGTTTTCAAAGACAGCCCAGTGCCAGACCCAGGAGCTTGGCAAATGCCTACCATGTCCGACACCAGGGGAAAAAGCACTGCCTCCAAAAGAAGGAAAGAATTGAAGATAGTATAATGCACAAATATTTTGTCAAGTAGTAAGCTGCATCTCAAAGTAGAGTAATATGCAATTCAACTACTTTATTTATCAAATAAAAAACTATGGAATTCTATTCACTATGAAATGTGGACACATTGTGTGTAATGAGCTGTGGGATGTGGCCTTCTGGTGAAAAAGGACCCAGAGTCTAGGAAGAGTCTTCAAATGATCCTGACTCCAAAATTCTTTCCTTCTTCCCCCAGGTCTGGAATCCCCTTGGCTCAATTGGTTCCAGGTGAAGAGAGAAAAAAGTGTAGGCACCGTCACCAACAGGCCCATTACAAAAGGGCAAAGGAGATGCCAGAAAAACCACAGGAGTGCAACTCCCCTCCCGGGACCTTGAGCCACAGCCGGAGGAACCCAGGAGAGGTCTCGGGGTCCCTCAGGTGTGAGCAGGATACAGGGCAGCCGCAGAGCTCAGTTGGAGCTGGTGGTAGGGGGGTGCTGGGCAGCCGGCTCGTACAGGGTTAGCAAGTGAGGGGCTGGGCACTGAGCCCAGGGAGGGAGGACATGTGGGGCAGTGGGGCTTGGCACTGCCCACCTCTGGCCATAACATGATGCCCACATCCTGGACACTGACCCCCCTTTTGGTGCCAACCTGCCCTACCCGCCCTTCAGGGCCCAATGTGTCAGAGCTAGAGCCTGGATATGGACCAGGTCACGTGTTCCAGAAGACTTTCCCCTGTCACCGCCTGAGGGAGCCTGGGACACAGTCATCACAGATGCTTCCACGAGGCAGGAATGGACATGTGATGATTCTTCTCCAGGGTGGTTCCCAGGACTCAGTTCTTTCTTTTCCTAGTCTGGGATGGGGCAAAATATTTTCCTTGGCAAGTGAGGAACCACAGGTCACATATTTTTGTGATATTTTCTCACCTGTCACTCCAGCCTCTCCTCTAGCCTTCACCACCCCTCACTTGATAAGTTTCAATCACAATGCCCTTCTCACTCTTCTCCAACACACCGAGCCCTTCCTTTCTTCTGAGCTTGTCCTCAGGCAGGACCCTTTGCCTGGAATGCCCTCTATCTGCTACTTTCTGTGTAAACTCCTATTCATCCTTCAAAACCTCTCCTGTGAAGCCTCCCATGACTGCTCCAGCAAAGTCACTCCCCCTCTCCCTGAGGGTTCCCGCAGCACCCGGAACCTCTCTCTGGCTTATCATCTACAGAGGATGGCCTGGAATTGTTTGTTTCTGTGCGTGCCCCTACTGGATGCAGGACACTCTGAGAGCAGATGCCCTGTCCTCTTCATTTCTCTATCTTTCGGGCCCAGCAAACAGCAGGTGCTTTGTCAAATACTTAGAAAACAAGAACCCACATTTATTAGGCCCTTATGTATTGGGCACAGTTCTCAGTGTGCCTTACACATATCGACTCAATTCTCAAATGCCTCAATGACACAAAGGTCCCTTTATTATCCCTCACTTCCCACATTCAGGAACAGAGGCATAGAGAGGTTCAGAAATGTGACTAAGCAGGGACTCTAGTCAGTGACAGAGATGCGATGCGGATGAATGAATGATGCAAAATAAATAAAGAAGCAAAAGAACTGGAAGGAGGAGGAAATCAAAAGGAGAGGGGACCTCCTCAGGATCAGGGGGGAAGCACTCCCTCTCGGAAATAAAGAGAAGCCCTTCAATCCAAATTCAGTCTTTGAATAAAGAAATATAGTCTTCCTTCTCCCCCTTCCCACTCCCTCTCATTACTGCCTCCAGCTTGGAACTCTCTGTGTAAAAATAGCAAAGCTGAAGGAGTCTGAAGGAAGTGCTTGGCAGGGGTCCCACCCAGCCTGTGACCTCTGGAAGTGTGTGGCAGCCCGTTCCGCAGCACCTGCAAGCGAGGCCACCGGAGGACCCACTGGGAAGACCCTTAGCCCACAGGCCCAACATGGGTATGGGATCGCCTCAGTCTCCCCTTGGGACAAGGTGCAGTGTCTCCCGGGCCTCCCGTCCCAGCCCCTCTGGACCCATCCCCTCCCCACTGCCAGCCTCCAGAGTAGCAGTTCTGGAACCCTGGTCCCTTGGGTGTCCCCAGGGGCTGCTGTGCCACTCCAGCACCCCAGGACCTGGTCCCCACCATGGACGCCCCTCTCCCGCCATGCCACTCCTAGTCCCTGCTCATCCTTCAGGACCCAGCACATCTGTCCCCACTGTGAAGCCTTCCCCAAGCCTAGAGCAAGTGACAGAAACCCACCCAGGGTAGCTGAAGCAGAAGGAGGGGGGGGAATTGATCATAAAGATCCAGCATTTCACTGCATCCGAGGGCAGCAACACAGCCACGTGCCCATAAAGGACAAGACTGGCGGACAAAGAGGGCAGGAGCCCCGTCCGCCCCCCTCTGCCACTCCGCAGCCCCTTCTGGGAGAGAATGCCCATGCCACAGCTCCCTATTTAAAGTAATCTTCTGGAGAGCTGATTGGCTGGCTTAGATCAGGTGATCAGCCCTGCACCAATCCACTGGGGCCTGGGGCTCGAGGTCACGTGGCACAAACATGGCTGCCCCCAGCTTGACCTTGGAGAGGAGGATTACGGGATGCCGATAGCTGAGAATACATCCCCAAAGGTGTCCCTGCAGCCTCCCCGTTCCTCCCCCTCCCTCTCCCTGTGCCGTTACCCTGTCCCCACCTGTGCTCTCAGCACTTCTTCGCAAGCCATTTAAACGCCGATGGTGTTCTTCCGCCCTCTGTTTAAGCTGGTTGTGTGCGCGTGTCTGTGTCCAGCAGCCCAGACGCGGTCCCCAGCATGCAGTCAGGACGGCCCCCTGGTCCCCGAGGCTGGTCTAAAGGGCGGGAATCACTGGCCTAGGACCTGTGCAGTTGCGAAGGGCCAAGGTTTCACTCCCTGCTGTTGCCATCTTGGAATTCTTAACTTTGGAATAGGAAGTCCTGCGTTTTCAGTTTTGTACCGATCCTGCAAATTAGGTCTCGCCCCTTTCTCCTTGGGTTCTTCTGCCCAACCTGACCGTCTGGGTTCCCTGACCCCTTGCCTCACACCCTGTGCACGGCTCCTGCCTGCACCTGGGACGTGCCAGGTGGCACTGTCCCTCAGGGTTGACCTCTGGTTACCGTCCTCAGTTATGCTCACCTCGCCCTTGGGCTCCCTGTTCTACCCAGTCTCTCGCTGTCTTGTTTGCCACAGCCCTCTGGGTCCAAGGTTCCGCAGGCCTGGAGGGTGGGGCAAGACGGACTCACACTTCCTGGGAACTTTGTCCTCTGCTTTCCCTGCCTGCCTCACCCCTACTCAACCTGCAGGATCTAGCTGCACCCTCATCCCGCCTGCCCTTTCTGCCCTTTCCTCATGGTTGCGTTTGGATTCTCTCCTAGGTACACTCACTCCATCAGTGCTCCTACCATCCCATGTGACAAGGGCCAGTTTTGTGCCTATCATGCCAAATGGTCCCTTATGGTGACAGGGACTGTGTTTTCTTCACCGTCTTAGTCCTGGTGCCTAACACAAGATTGCAAAGAGCAGGCACACAATCCTCTCCCACCACCCCTGCTTTCCGATTGCACCTTCAGAAGGGCCAGAGAGGGAGGGGCTACTGCTGGGGGGAATAAGGAATCTATGGGTTCTTCTTTCTCATAGTGTAACCAGCTCTCTGCTGGCAACAGTGCCAGGCAGAACCCCATTCAAGATTCGGGACTCTTGCCGTGGAGAGAATTCAGAGATAAGAGGGGCCAGTAGGAATAAGCAGTGAAGTTTATTCAAGAAAGAGAGAAAGAATACATGTTAAAGAGATACCATGCATGTGTTCGAGAAGAAGCACGCGCTGTGGGAGTGGGTGGCTTGTTATATAGGAAAGTGATTTTCCTATCTTGACCTTTGAACACCGGGTCGTCGTCTTTGTGCTAGGAGATAGTTATCACGGTTATTGAACTTGTGACCTGCCCTTGTGGATCTAAAATTTGTCTTTGGGCAGATGTTTAACAACCTTTATGACTCCATGCTTTGTGTCATTAACTAAGAATTTGCTTTGGACCCATGGTTTTACGAGCTTTTATGGTTTGGGGAAGTTTCAGAGCTTCAGGGGAAATTTTTGTCCCATGAGAAGTTCACGGATCTGCATTAACTCGTTTGAAGCTGAATAGAAGACCAGGGCCCACGGCCTTGGTGCCCTGGTCCATCGTGCCTCAGTAGGAGTTTTGAAAACTTGGGCCTCTGGAGGTCCCCCGTAACCTCACTGCCTTCAGCCTTGGGGGCTTTAAAAAATACATTAATGTTTTTTTAATTACTGAAACTACAGATAGTCATATCTTCATTGTAACAAAATGCAAACAAGTGAATGTGGTTTAAGATTTTATGTAGAAACATTGGTATGAAAAATATAATTCTTCGTTACTCTGAATAACAACTCAGTTCACTAGTCCTTTCTATTCAATGGCAGCAAAATCTCTCATATTGCCAATTTAACATTGGTCACTTTCTGTTTACCCTTAGATTGTTGGATTCTTTGAGAAAGTTTTTCTCATATTTTGACCTTGGCCTATGGTAGGAAATTCACTGTACTTTGAAACCCAGTACAGTATATAATCAATAATCATGTAATAAAACTTTCATAAAGCAATACTTAATGAGATGCACTTTGTATTTTCTATTCTGTACTGTTCTATTTGATTCTATTTTATACTGTCAACCCACTCAATTGATTTCACCAACGACTAATAGGTCATGAAGCCAGTTTCTCTTGCTACCCCTACACCTCTTTTCCCAGGGCAGAGTCAAGGATCCTAGGTTTAAATGTGGTTTTAGCATCAGATAGGGGTAACCAGTCACACACCCTTCTCTGTGGCCTCCCGGCTGAAGTGGGGCTCGCCCCTCAGCTCCTGGGCCTTGGCCTCTGGCCCTGCTGCCTCTGCTGTTGCTGATAAGGGCCTGACCAGGCCTTTGGGGGCTCAGAAAACCTTCAGAAACTCTCCCACCTCCATGGGATGCACGGGTGGGGCCACAGGGCTGCCCTGTGGCTTCCTGAGGCCTGAGCCCCTGCCCTGGCCTCCTGTCTGTCCAGTTTTACCTCAGGCCTGACCAAGTCCACACCCTGAGGCTCTCCAGAGCTTCCGGGAGGTGGGGATGAAGGGAATGTGGGGTTAGGGGCCCACCTCAGGCCCCTGGAGGTTCTCTTCCTGCCTGTCGCCAGGCTTCTGATCTCCAGGGGGGCAGGGACGATGCCTACCTCACCCCCACACCCCTTCCCCTCCTGGGGGATGCTGAAAACCTATTGCTGTAAGCCCTTCTTGCTGGCAAACCTCTTTTCCTGCCCTACAATAGAAGGCTCCTGGAGGGGAGCTGGTTCTCAAGGCCATGGTTTCCGGAAGTGGACTTTGAAAAGGTCTAATCTGAAACTCAAAGCTGAGCAATAACTCGTTTGTTCTCCTGTATCCACCCTCCCAGAGGGCAGAGCCAGGCAGCATGTGCGGTGGGGGGCACAGGAAAGCGTAAAATGAAAGGCAAAAGAAAAGAACCACAGAATCACAATAATAGGCTTCTACACAGATCCAGGGAAAGCCCCGCCCCACCCCTCCCCCCCTGATCCTATAAAAGGCAAGCACGTTTATCAGGTTGCGTGGCCGTGGAGTGCTTCCCGATGCTTATTCATGTATTTGCATATAAATCTATGCAACAGATTTGGGTGTTGCTGTGGTCTGGAGCTGTGTACCCCAGAAAACATTGCTCTTAATCCATTCCTGTGGGTGTAAACTTTTGTAAACAGGACCTTTTGATGAGGTCACTTCATTTGAGGTGGGGCCCAGCCGAATCAGGATGAGTCTTGATCCTATTATCGAAATCCTTATGGGGAAAGCCACAGAGAAAAAGTCAGAGCGAGCAGCCAGAAGCTGGAAGTCAACGGAACTGGAACCCGGAAGAGAAGAGAGAAGCCCCGAGAGGCTGCCATGTGCC
>PVKY010000138.1:0-71820 GCA_004027775.1 Bradypus variegatus
CTGAGGCCCCTGGCTCAGGCCGGGCCCCTCCCTGCCCTCCCGCAGCTCAGGAAAGGGCCCCGCCCACCTGGTCAGCAGGGGGGTCCTCACCGGGCTCTGGACCCCCTCATAGCCGCCCAGCCCGTTAGCAAACCCGCTGGCTGCACCTTCAAAGCAGATTCCAAATCCTGCTCGTGTCGCCTGCTCCACAGCCCCCGGCTCCAACCCTCGTCTCTGTCCCTGTGCCGGCCCCAGACCCCCGGCCCTTCTCCATAGCAGCCAGACAGACGTCCGCGTGTGCAGCAAAATGCACATGTCATAAAATCGACAATTTTAACCATTTTAGAGTGTACAGTTCAGTGGCATTAATTATATTCACCCAATGCTGTGCAACCTTCGCCAACACTGCAACATTTGCATCACCCCAAAGGACACCCCATGCCCAAGAAACAACGACTCCCCGTTCCCCTTCCCCAGCCCCTAGTGACTTCCAATCTGCTCTCTGTCTCTACGAATGTGACTGTCCTGGATCTTTCCTGTCAGTGAGCGCATGCAGCGTTGGTCCTGGATCTTTCCTGTCAGTGGGCACACGCAGCGTTTGCCTTCTGTCTCAGGCTTATTTCACTCATCACCATGTCTTCACGGTTCATCTGTGTCACACGAATAAAAACTTGCTTCTTTTTTCCATCTGTGTGACACGCCACGGTGTGCAGCCCACTGTGTCCGTCTGTGCCCCTGCTCTTCCACCTCTCGGCTCCCGTGAGTGAGGCTGTGATGAGCACCACGCACAGGTGTGTCTCCGAGTCCCTGTTGCCGTCCTGCCATGGGGACAGCTTCTGGGAGTGCGGTGCCGGGTCAGATGCTGACCCCGAGCAGGGTGTGGGCAGGCCCAGGCCCTCAGGACACTGCCCACCTTGAAGTTCCCACGGCAGCCCCCAACCCAAGCTCAGACTCAGGAACCCCTGGGTCCTGGAACTTTGCCAGAAGCTTTGCTCCACCCTGAGGGGCAGATCTGGGGAAGGGGCCGGCGCCCAGCAGGGTCGAGGAAAGGCCCACTCCTCACCCCACAGCACACTGCCCAGGCCTGCCCCACCCCGGTCCAGCAGAGTTCATAATGGTGCTTAAGTCTTCCTTGTGGAATGAACAAATGAATGAATGAAATAAAAGCATTACTGTGAAGATTAAATGAGTTAACACCAGTGAAAATTTTCCAGGAACAACAAAGCAATCTGCACAGAGGGAACTAGCACGATGGCACAAAGCACCCCAAGCACCCCTCCGGGGTGGGGTGTCAGGTGGTGACAGTGACGGCGATGGCAATTGTACAACTAAGTGAAGATAATGTGAAACACTGTTTATCTTGAACAGAATATATGCTATGTGAAACTAGGGACCCCCTACTTAATAAGTCAAGCCCTCGATCTTGAGGCTTGCTCTTGTGAAACTTACGGCTGTAAAGGGTAAACTAAGCTTTCACATAATTATGCCTAAGAGTCACTTCCAGAGAGCCTCTTTTGTTGCTCAGATGTGGCCTTTCTCTCTCTAAGCCCAACTCTGCAAATAAATTCATCAGCCTCCCCCCTACATGGGACAGGACTCCCAGGGGAGTGAGTCTCCCTGGCGATGTGGGACACGACTCCCAGGAATGAGTGTGGCCCTGGCATTGTGGGATTGAGAATGCCTTCCTGACCAAAAGGGGAAAAAAGAAGGTGACAAAATAAGGTTTCAGTGGTTAGCAGATTTCAAAGAAGAGTCAAGAGGCTGTCCTGGAGGTTTCTCTTACACGAGCTTCAGCTAGATATGCCAAATGGCTTAGCCCTAACCAACAGTAGTCCTGAATACCTGGGTCCCTGTCTGAGACTCTGCAAAAGTTTCACTCACTAAGTTTATTTTTCAGAAACTTGAATCCTCCAGAGTGTTCCTATGCCAGATAAGTCCCAAAACCCAGAGACAACAGCCTCTTCAAGAACATCACCCAGATGTGTCCCCTTCCCCATAATGTCGACACCCCTTTTCTATAAGAACAGGTTAAGGGCTCACTGCCTAGACTACCCTGAAGATTGAGAAAGTGACCAAATGAGAGGAAGGGGTAGTAACAGAGAAGTTAGGATTTAACAAAGGATTATGAATACTGAACCTTTATATAATTTTTTTTTAAGTTTCCAGGGTATTAGAATAGCTAGAAGGAAATAACTGACGTGGTGGAACTGGAACCCATGAAATTCTTTGAAATTTGCTCTATAGCTACTTATTAAATCATACTTTGAAAATTATCACTTTTCTGTATGTATGTTATACTTCACAATAAAAATATTTTTTAAAAATCAGATAATGAATGCAGGCAAGATGTGGAGAAATTGGAACTTTTATGAACTGCTGCTATGAAAGTAAAATGGTGCAACCACTCAGGAAAAGTCAGGCAGTTCCTCAAATACTTACACACAGTTATCATTGTGACCTGGCAATTCCTCTCCTAGGTCTATACTCAAGAAGAATGAAAATACGTGCATGCAAAATGTACACATGAATGTATAAAACAGCTTTGTTAATAATAACCACAAAGTAGAAACAACCCAAATGTTCACTTGGCCCTGTTAGTTTTCCATTACTTTTCTTGGACAACAAAATGCCCTAAGCTCATCTTTCCCGCCCACAACCCAGGACCAGCCATTTTTCCTTGGGGCCCTGCTTCTCTTTAGAAGGAAATGGTAAAAATGTTCTTAAAACACAGTGAAGGCTGCATGTATCTGAGAATATGCTAAAATCCACCGAATTCTACACTTTAAATGGGAAATTGTATGTTGTGTGAATCACATCTCAATGAAACTCTTTATCTTATATTTAAATTAGAAATATTGTGATCTTTCCCTTTAACAAAGGCATCGCTTTGCTCTGTCAACTGGAAAGTTCGTCAGAGAAATGACGATGTAGATGCAATGAGCACTGAAAGGCCCAAGTCACGGCTCCAAACACCAGCTGAAGGGAGGGGGGCTGTGTTGGGCGCGTCGCTGACACCACTGAATTCCAGCTCTGGTTACGATGGGCAAGCACAGCCACTCCACCTGCCACACGAATGCAATTAAAATCTCAGGGCTCTGGAAAGTAAATGGTAACAGGCGGATCAGGGACAAAAACTGCAAGTGGGAGTGTGGATGCTCTGCAGTGAAACTTCTGGTTTGTTTAAACTCCTTTATCTCCCCCCGACCTGGGCTCAAAAACAACATGAAGCTGAAACCACACACCAGACACAGACAGAAAGAGCTTGCAGAGAACCTGCTCCTTCCGCTACGGAGCAGGAAAGGGCAGCCTTGGCACAGGGAGGGTGGGGAAGTTCACTGGGCCTTTTGCTTCTTCCGGCCCTGCCCCAGGCAAGCCCCCCCCGCCCCCAGAAGACAGAGCCCCATGGTGGAGGGGGTGGCTGCAGCTGCCCGTAGTTACCTAAACTCTGAGGAATCCAAAGAGTTTAGGGCAAATCTCTGCTAATATTTTCTGTCTCCATCATCTTGCCATGGGCCCAGAGGCAGATCTGGTTTCAGGAAATGCAGAAAAGAGTAGGGGACTAATGCCCCAATTTTCTAGCCAGAAGCAGGAAGCAGGGTCCCTGGGAGCTGGAGAACATGGGGTATGTTGGAGAAAATGATCCCATGAAAATGGATATGTTCTTCCAGACTCATCCTCAAAATGCATGTGTGTGGCTCTGACCCTAAGCTGAACAGCACAGGCCTTCTGGGTGGGCACCTCTGAGGTCTCAGGTGACCCCGTTGCATGGTGGACACATGGGACAGTTCCAAATAGTGCCACAAAGGCTTTGAATACTGAACTGTCGGCAGAACCACGGCCCATGGCACACTAGTCAGAACCTATGGCCTGAATCTATCCAGCTGTCTGTCTGCTCAAACAAAGGATTTCAACAAAAGTCAGAGCCTCATAACTTAATATTCAAAATGTCCAGAACACAATCCAAAATTGCCCAACAGGAAAAGAACCAGGGAAGTTTGACAGATTCTCAAGGGGAAAGGCAATCGACATATGATAATCCCGAGATAACCCAGATGTTGGAATTTTCAGACAGATTTTAAAGCAGATCTTATAATCATGCTCCAAGAGGTAAGGAAAAACACTTTTGAAATAAATGGAAAGATTGAAAAATTCAGCAGAGCAATAGAAACTATTTAAAAACAGAAATTTTAAAACAAATATAAAATAACCGAAGTTAACTATTTACAGGATGGACCCCACCCGAATCAGGAGGGTGGAGAGAGGCACTGCAGGGCTCCGTCCCCCACAGAAGCTTTGAGCAACTGGCAAGAACCAGCAGAGACACCTCTCTAAAAGCTCCAAAAAAAAACAAAACAACTAAGTTAAAGTCTGCAGTTACAGGGTAAGTGCTGAAACAAGAAAAAGGCTACTTAAAAGGGCCCTGGTCCTGGTCCTGAGACTTTCCTCAGCTCAGCACAGAGCTGGCCCAGTGCAGACACCTGCAGTATCCCTCGTGCACACACTGGAGCACGCATGTGAGTCCCAGTCTGTCAGGTGGTGCCTGAGGGACTCGCTCTCCCAGAACTTGCCCTTTGTGTACAGAAGGCAGCTCACAGCTCTCATACAGAACACTGAGAGAGCAGCCAACTGGCGTCCAGGGACAAGTAGTCGATGGCTGGTGGACACTTGGTGCAGTGCCCAGGACCATGAGGAAAATTATTCCTAGGGAAGAGGGGCATTTAGAACCATGCAACCAGAAGAATTCCCAGGGCCACACATCCAAGACAAGAGGCATGCATGGAAAGGACCAGGGAGGCCCCTGCGCTGTGGCCTGGAGCTGTTCTCTAAATGCATTGTGTGGATCAGCCCCGAGGGAGAGCACTGCACCGGTCAGTCTGCAAAAACTGGGAGAGATGTTTTCCTTCTTTTTTTATTTCTATTAGCTCCTGGTATTCAAGGAGAACTCTGTCATAATACAAACTGGGTACAAGCTTAAGGAACAGATGTCCCAGAGTCCAAATTATAGTAATAACACATTAAAATATCAAAATGCTCAGATTTCAATAAAATATAACAAAACATAGAAAGAAACAGGAAATGATAGCCCAGGAAAAGAAGATTAACGCATTAGAAACAATCAATAAAAAGGATCCTTCCTGGGACATTCTAGACAAAGACTTTTTAAAGTAGTCCTAAATATGCTCAGAGAGCTAAAGGAAAACATGGACAAGGAACTAAAGGAAATCAGGAAAATGATAGAGGAATACAAAGAGAATATCAATAGAGAGATAGAAATTATGAAAAGGAACCAAACAGAGCCGAAGACCACAGTAACAGAAATTATAAATTCCTTATAGGAGTTCAACAGCATATTGGAGCTGGCAGAAGGAAGAATCAGTGAACTTGAAGATAAGACAATTGAAATCATCCAGTCTGAGAAACAGAAAGAGGAAAGAATGAAGAAAAGTAAAAGGAGCCTGTGGAGCCTGTGGGATGCCACGAAGTGCACCAATACACGCATTGTGGGAGCCCCAGAAGGAGAAGAAAGCAGGAAAGAGGCAGAGATAATATTCAAAGAAACAATGGCTGAAAAGTCCCAAATTTAATGACAGACATGAATATACACATCAAAGATGCTCAATGAACTCCAAACAGGATAAATCCAAATAGAGCCATGCTGTGTGGTGTTTTAGTCAGACTGTCAAATACCAAAGGTAAAGAGAGAGTCCTGAAAGCCTCCAGAGAGAAGCACGTATCACACATATGGGAGCTTTGATAAGATTAGGTGCTGATTTCTCCTCAGAAACCATGGAGGCAAGAAGGCGCTAGGAAGACATGTTTAAAGTGCTGAAAGCAAAATTGACATTCAAGAATTCTGTATCCAGCAAAAATGCGGAACAGGTTAAGACGTTTCCAGATAAACAAAAGCTGAGGGACTTAGTCAGCAGTAGACCAGCCCTACAAAGAAATGCCAAAGGGAGTTCTGCAAGTTGAAAGGAAAGGACAATAGACAATTGACGGACGCTACAGGATCTCCAGGAAAGATTATGACACAAGTAAATAAAAACAACAGCAATATTTTATTTTTGGTTTATAAATCCACTGTTTACTTCCTACAGGATCTAAAAGACAAATGTATAAAATGCAATGATAAATCAGCGATTTTGGACTCATAATGTATAAACATGTCATTTGGGACAGAAACCACATAATGGTGGGGGATGGAGGGATTTAGGAACATAGTTGTTATGCTAGTGAATTTATATCGATATCAAAGCAAACAGGATTGTTATATGTTTAGGATGTTAAATTTAAGCCCCATCGTTACCACACACACACACACACACAAACATCATGGAATATGCAAATCCATAGAAGTTAGGGTGCAGGTTATGGGGGCAGGGATAGGCAATACGGAGTCAATGAAAAATGGGTGGAGGGTTTCTGTTTGGAGTGAACAGAAAGTTCTAGTAATGGATGGTGGTGAGGGTACAGAAATACTATGAATGTAATTAATCCCCCTGAATGGTAGCTTGGGAGGGATTGGGACAGGAAGATTTATGTTGTATATATATTTCCACAGCTAAAAAAGAAAGAAAGAAACTAAAGAGATAATGACAATTAAATGCAACACATGATACTGGATAGGATCTAAGAATAGAGGGGAAAATGCTCAAAAAGGACATTATGGGGATGCAGGGAAAATGGAATAGGAAATGTAAGATTTATATCAACATTAAATTTCTTGAACTTGATAACTACACTTAATGTGATTGCATAAGTGAATAGCCTTGTTCTTAGGAGATACATACGGAAGCACGTACTCAAGGAGCATGATTTGTGCAATCCACTCTCAGACGCTCAGAAAAAATAGATGATGATTAGATAGATGATAGATAGATAGACAGATAGATAGATGATAGATAGATAGATGATAGATAGATAGATAGATAGATAGATAGATAGATAGATAGACAGACAGACAGATAGATAGATATATAGATGATAGATAGATAGATAGATGATAGATAGATAGATAGATAGATAGATAGATGATAGATAGATAGATAGATGATAGATAGATAGATAGATAGATAGATAGATAGATAGATGATAGATAGATAGATAGATGATAGATAGATGATAGATAGATAGATAGATAGATAGATAGATGATAGATGATAGATAGATAGATAGATAGATAGATAGATAGATAGATAGATAGATGATAGATAGACAGATATGGCAAAGTGACAACATGTTAAATTGGTGGATCTGGATGTCTGAGTGGTGGGGATGTCGGAGATCTCTGTCAGGAGTTGGTGTTGTTTCTGCAACTGTCTTGTAAGTTGGAAATTATTTCAAAGTAAAAAGTTTAAAAAACTCACTAGATGTTCTCAAGAGAAGAACGGAAATGATATAAAACAGTCAGTGAAATGTTAGAGAGACCAATGGAAATTAATCAAATGGCAGAGAGAAGAAAATAAAAAATAACTGAAAGAACAGAGCCTTGGGCACCTGTGTGACGCTAGCAAAAGTCTTAACATTTGTGTCATTGAAGTCTCTGAAGGAGAGGCGAAAGTGCAGAAAAATATTTGAAGTAATGGCTGAAATTTTCCTAAATCTGACAAAAGACATAAATTTGCACATTCAGGAAGCTCAATGAACCCCAAAGAGGATAAACTGAAAGAAATCCATGCCCAGAAACATATTCAAACTGATGAACACCAAAGACAAAGAAAAATCTTGAAAGCCAACAGAAAAAAATGACACACAGGAGAGCAATAATTTAAATGCCTATGGATTTCTCATTGGAGGTGATGGAAGCAAGAAGGCAGCAAACAACATTTTCAAGTGCTGAAAGAGAAGAGCTGTCCACACAGAATTCTGCATCAAGCAGATGAAAGAAAACTAAAGTAGTCGCCTGCAGACACGTTCTAAGAGAAAAGCTAGAGGAAGCTCTTTAGGAGGAAAGGAAAAACAGAGGATTTGGGAATGAAATGGAAGAAATCATAAACATCTGGGTAATTATGGAATACTACTTTTTCCCTCTTCTTTAAAATATAAATGGCAGTTGAGAGCAAAAATAAATAAAGTATGGGGGATTTTAATGGATGTACATTAATACATGAGACAATATGACAAGGGGATGATAAAGGTCAGTTCATGGTAACTTTTCTACATTGCACCTGAAGTGATAAAATATTAATTCTAAGTAGACTCAGAAAAGAAAAATATGCATGTTATTATCTCTGGAGAAATTACTTCAAAAACCTATACAAGGCGATAGATATAAAGAGGCAGACAGAGAGAGAGAGAGAGAGGGAGAAATTGAAATGAGTCCTAAAATGTAGAAATAATAATAAAGACAGTGGGAAAGGGAAAATAGAGGAACAAAAAAAGAGAGATATGAAGAGACAGTGATAATAAAGTGGCAACCTAAATCCAAACAGATCAATTATTACGTTAAGTATAAGTTATCTAAACACCAATTAAAAGACAAAGGTTGTCACATTCAATTAAAAAACTCTATGTACATGTTGTCTACACAAAACCCACTTTAATGTAATGATACAAGTAGATTAAAAGAAAAAGGATGCAAAAAGAGATACCATGAAAACACAAATGGAAAGGAAGCTGAATGGCTACAATAGTATCCGACAAAGTATATCTCAGAGCAAGGAAAATATCAGGGATAAATAGAGACATTACATAATGATTAAAGGGTCAATTCACCAAAAAAAAAAAAAACAACACAAAAGCTTAAATGTGTATGCACTTAACAGAGCTTCAAAATACATGAAACAAACATTGACAGAAGTAAAAGGAAAAAGTGGACAAACCCACCATTATAGCTGGGACTCCAACCCTCCTCTCTCAGTGTTCTATTAGACAATCAGCAAGGACATAGAAGAACTGGACAACACTATTAATCAATTGTTCCTAAATGACATTTACTGAACACTCTAGCCAACAACAACCACATACACATTCTTTCCAGGTGCTCATGGAACAGTCATATCCTGGCTTATAAAACAAACTTTATCAAATTAAAAATAATTGATATTACACAAAGTATGCTGTTTGGCTATAATAGAATTAAACTAGAAATCAATGATAGAATGATAAATTTAAAATCTCCAAATAATTAGAAATTAAACAACACACTTCTAAATACAAAGAAAAGTCAAGGACCAATTAGCTTTGCTGGAAAATTCTACCAAAGATTTAAAAAAAGAATTAACACAATCCTCCTCAAACTATTCCAAAAAAACTGAAAGAGGGAACACTTCCTAATTCATTCAACAAGACCAGCATTTCCTAATAACAAAGACCGATAAAGACTGCACAGGAAAGGAAAATTATAAATCAATTTCCTGTACAAATATAGATGCAAAATTCCGCAACAAAATACTAGCACATTAAATCCAATAGCATATTAAAAGGATTAGACACCAGGACCAACTGAGATTTATCCCAGAAATGCAATGGGGTTCAACATATAAAAATCAGTCAGTGTAAATACATATTAATGAAATGAAGAAAAAAAACATGTGATCATCTCAGTAGAAGCAGACAAGGCATTTGAAAACTCTAACACCCTTTCATGTTTAAAAAACTCAGAAACCAAGAATAGAAGGGGAATTCCCGACATGGTTAAAGCCATTTATGGTAAACCGACAGCTAGTATCACAACCAATGGTGAAAGGCTGACAGCTCTCCTCCTAAGATCTGGACCAGGGAGAAGATGCCTGCTTTTACCACTGCTATCGAACATTGTGTCAGAGTTCTAGCCAAAGCAGTTACGCAAGAAAAAGAAATAAAAGACACCCAAATTGGAAAAGAAGAAGTAAAAAGCACTCTATTCTCAGGTGATATGATCCTATATAGAGAAAATCCCAAAGAATCCATGAGAAAACTACTAGAACTAATAAACAAATTCAGCAAAGTTGCAGGGTATAAGATCAACATGCAAAATTCTGTGTGTTTATATAAGCTAGTGCTGAACAATTCAAAGAGGAAATTAAGAAAACAGTTCTATTTACGTTAGCATCTAAAGCCAAAAAATACCCCAGAATAAATTTGACAGAGGAGGTGAGAGACTTGTACACTGAAAACTACAAAACATTGCTGAAATAAGACCTAAATAAATAGAAAGACATCCTGTATTTATTGATTGGAAGATTTAATATTGCTATGAGGTCAGTACTACCCAAAGTAATCTATAGAATCAATGCAATCTGCATCAAAATTCCAGCAGCCTTTTTTACATAAATGGAAAAGCTGATCCTCAAATTCATATGGAATTGCAAGGGGCCCTGGAAAGCCAAATTTATCTTGAAAGCTAATAACTAAGTTGGAGGACTCACACTTCTTGATACCCAAAACTTACTACAAAAGCACGGTAATCAAAGCAGTGTAGAACTAGCATAAAGAGAGACGTATAGATGGAAGGAATTGAATTGAAAGTCCAAAAATTGAGCCACATCTATGGCCAATTGATTTTCAACAAAAGGGCCAAGTACATGCAATGGGGAAGAAATGGGCTCTTCAACAAATGGTGCTGGGAAAACTGGATATCCACATACAAAAGAATGACGTTGGATCCTTACCTCACACTGTTTTCAAAAATCAAGTCAAAATGGATCAAGGACCTAAATATAAGAGCTAAAATTAAAACAAACTTCTAGACTATAGCATAGGAGCCATCTTCATGACCTTGGATTTGGCAATGGATTCTTAGATACGACACTAAAATCACAAGCAACAACAACAAAAAATAGATAAATTCACTGTTCAAGTTTACTAATGCTGCCATTTTGTAAAAAAAACAGAGATGGATTGGTTTTTGTAAAAGGGGATTTATTTGGTTACACAGTTATAGCCTTAAGGCCATAAAGTGTCCAAGGTAACGCATCAACAGTCTGGTACCTTCACTGGAGGAAGGCCAGTGGCATCCGGAAAACCTCTGTTACCTGGGAAGGCACGTGGCTGGCATCTGCTTGTTCCCAGGTTGCATTTCAAAATGGTGTTCTCCACAATGTCTGCAGCAGCTTCCAATGGCCGTCTTCAAAGTGTCTGTCTCAGGTACAGCTAGCCAGAGCTCCTTCTGTCTGAGCCTTTATAGAGCTCCAATGAACCAATGAAGGCCCACAGTGAATGGGTGGGGCCACACCTCCATGGAAACCATCCAATCAGAGTTATCATCCACAGCTGGGTGAGTCCCGTCTCCAGGGACACAACCCAATCCAAAGTTTCCAACTTAATCAACACTAATACGTTTGCCGGTACAAGATTGCATTTAAGAATATGGCTTTTGGTGGGGCATAATATACCCAAACTGGCACATTCACCTTTATCAAAATTAAACACTGTCTGCATCAAAGGATTTTACCAAAAAGGTGAAAATACAACCTACATAATAGGAAAAAGTGTCAAATCATATATCCAAAAAGGGCTTAGTATTCAGAACATATAAAGAATTCATATAGCTCAATACAAAAAAAGAAAACAATGAACAACCCAGTTAAAAATGGGCAAAGAACATGTATAGACGTTTTTCCAAAGAAGATAGGCAAATGGTCAAAAGCACATGAAAAGATGCTCAGCATTAGTCATTAGAGAAATACAAATCAATACCAAATGAGATACTACTTATTACTCATAAGGATGGTTATTATTTAAACAAAGCAAAACAAAACAGAAAATAACAAGTATTTAGAAGATGCGGAGAAATAAGAACCTTCCTGCTTTGCTAATGGGGATGAAAATAGAAGGGCTGCTGTGGAAAATATGGAATTACCAAGTGACCCTACCATTCCACTTTTAGGGCTATACTCAAAGAAGTTGAAGCAGAAACCCAAGCAGATACTTGTAGATCAGTGTCCAAAGCAGCATTTTTCACAACAGCCAAAAGGTGGAAACAACCCAGTGTCCATCCACAAATGAACGGATGGACAAAATGTGGCCTGCCTGAACGATGGAACATTATTCAGCCATGAACAAAAAGGAATGACGTTTCTGGGACCTTCTCCAACATGGATGAACCCTGAAGACATGCTGAGTGCCATAAACAAGGCACGTGCCGGTGTGGAGTGTTCTGTTAATCTGTTCCTGTGGGGGCAGAGCTGGTGTGGGTGGGACCTTTAGATTAGGTTGTTTCGGTTGAGATGTGATCCAGCCCATTCAAGGTGGGTCTTAAAACTTTACTGGGGTCTTTTATGAGGTTAAAAGACAGAAAAAAGATGAGCGAGATTAGAGAGAGAAACACCCAGAGCTCTCGGAGAGGAAAGGCCCAGGAGTGAGCAAGGACCCATGGAAACTGAAAGAGCCACAAACTCAGAACCTGAGAGCAACGAAAGCTGGGAGAGAAGAACGAGCAGACACCGGCCACGTGCCTTCCCGCATAACCGAGGAGCCCCGGATGCCATCAGCCTCTCTTCAGAGAAGGTATCATCCTGTTGATGCCTTAATTGGGACATTTTCCTGGTCCTGAAACTGTGAATTTGCAAACTAGTAAATCCCCATTGTAAAAGTCAACCCATTTATGGTATATTGCATTCTGGCAGGTTTAGTAAACTGCAACAGCACATAAGGACAAATACTGCATAATGTCACTTATATGACTCATATATCACTTATATCAAGAAATAACAAATTTGTGGAGACAGAAAGTAGATTAGAGGCTTCTGGGAGATGGAGGGAAAGGGAAGTTGTTGCTTGTAGATTTTAGAAATGTTGAAATAAAAAAAGAGATCAGGGTCCAGATTGTAGAAAGTATGTAAATAAAAGCGTGAAATATCTTCTAGCCTTTTATTCTGCTCTGGTTGTTGATCTAGTTTATGAGTTAAGAAATACAGTCCAAAATATAGCTCAGATGTTATTATTTAATATGATGTTAAGAATTCTTGTCTTTAAAAATTAAACATGAATCTTTAACAAAATTGTACATAATTAAATAGAAAAAAATGTGGATTGTTGACTCATATTAACAAATCATTGATAACTGTTGAGTCTGAGTGATCAGCACAAGGGAGTTGATTTTACTCTTCTGTTTTTTCTGGGTGTGTATGTTATAAATAATTTATAAGTAGATTTTTTTTCTAAAACATCTTACCTATTACAAAAAAACAACCCCAAATAGCTGAACAAATAGAAAAGTGACAAAGGTGATTCACAAGAAATGAAAACACATATCCAGTAGTCGTTAAGGGAAATTTCCAACCTCACGATTATCCAAAGGGAGACCTGTCACCCCAGTGGGCTCTTAGCCCACCTCTGTGTCCTCAAACTGATCATGGTGAGGAATCCACAGCTACATGAGACCATGAGCCGCTGATCGAGTACTTGGGTGGATTGTATGGTGAGTGACCACCGCTCAAAATTTCATTAAAAAAGAAAAAAATGGGGGGAAAAGTGCCTTCCCTTTAAGCCCACAGTTCACCGCCTGTCTTTCTCCTAAGGAAGGAATCAAAATCTAAACCAGGGTCTGGGCAAAATGTGCTCACAGCAACCGTGAGGGGTAACCGAGCAACAACTAACCCGTTCAACGTTACGAAGTCCTTCCTGACCACAGGAAACGGTTATGATGGAAGTTTGGGAACGCAGCTGCTGTCCAGCAGCGTGTGGGGAAACAGGGACAACCGCAGCGCTGCTTTTCCTGAGCACGCGTCCTTCTGTCTTGAGCAAAGGGAGCTTGTCCACGCAGCGGCTCCACGCAGCGGGTCGGTGCCGTGTCCGTGGCCTGGTCCGCGGGGACTCGGCGGGCAGCCCCGTCACAGCCCGAGGGACGCAGCGACCGCACTGCCCCCCCCACCCCGCCTGCACCGGGGGCTCCCGGAGCGCGGTCCTCAGCTTTTCTGCTTGTGCTGCTGTGCGGGTTCAATCGTGACCCTCAAAAAGATGCGCTGAAGTCCTGACCCCCAGGGCCCGAGTCGGACCATATTGGGAACAGGGTCCTAGTAGCGGCGCTGGGCTGGACGCCCGAAACCCAACCCCTGGCGACCCAGCGAGAAGAGGGCAACGTGGACAGGGCGCAGAGAGGAGGGGGCTGCGGGCGGACAGGGCGAGAGACCTACAGAGGGGGGCCGGGGTGGGGCTCAGGGCAGAGGGTCCCGGCCTGCAGGCAGGAGGCTCCTTCCTGGGACATGGACCCGTTACCCTGACCCACCTCCCACAACACACTAGTTCAGCAATGATTGTGAAGTAAAACAAATCAATGCCAGCAGGGAACAATTTCTTTTATCAAATTTTTGAATATAAAATCATCAGTAAAAATTAATTAGTTGCTACAAGCAAAAAAGAAAGAAAAACTGTAATGGGTTGATGCTTCTTAATTACATCAGTGTGTTTTAATAAGCTTTTATTTTGGAACAATTTAGATTTACAGAAAAGTTGCGAAGATTCCACCGTTTGTTTCAAAGCTGGTGACTGCGGTGAAGTTGGGAGCAGTTCGCGCCGGAACTCGGGGTGAGGCCGCCGCGTCCCGCATCCGTCTATGCGGCGGAGGGAGGCGCACGCCGGGGGCGCCCCCTGAGAGGGGGGCGGGTCCGTGGGAAACGCGTGTTGGGTCACAGGGACGCCCGAGCCGTGGCCGTCTGGGGCGCGCAGATGGATTCTGAAGGCGCTGCGGCGCCGCGGCCATCGCCCAGGGCCCGCACCCGCAAAGGCTGCTTTCCGGGGAGCGTTTATCGCCGGCGGCGCAGTTCCCAGGGCTGACGGCTCCCGGAGGGGCAGGGCCGTGGGACCCCCGGCGAAGCCTGGGAAGTGGGGGCGGGCCCCGCCGGGCTCCAGGCCTCCCCCTCCAGGGCCCTCGGGGACAGACTGTCAAGTGGCGAGAAGCCAGGCCTCAGGACCCAGAGGGAGGCCTGTCCAGGGTGGGGGCAAGGGCAGCGCCTGCCAAGCAGCTGCCGCAGGCGGTGGACACGGTGCGCAGTACTCACCGTGGGTCGGGACTCGGCAACCGCCCCGTGGACGATTCTGCCTCCGTTTCCTCCGCAGACTGCGCGCTGAAGTCAACCTCCGGAGGGGCAGAGCCCGCGTCACCTCCACTCCACGACCAACACCTGCGGCCCGACAGGACAGTCATCACCTTCGAGGACGGAGAGAGGGACCAAACGCTGGGCAAATAAACACTCATGAGCTTTGAGGCAGTGGCCAGCGGCGGGACAGCGAGCTGGGGGTCAGGGATTGGGGGGGGTGATGCTGGGGCAGAGAAGGGGGCGTGGAGTAGGCGATGCCAGGCAGGCTCCGGGAGTGAGCGCGGCCGTCCCCTGAGCACAGGTGGCCCACCCGTGTGGTCAGGTGTGGTCAGGCCAGCAGGTGTGGTCAGGCCAGGGGCAGCGAGGGGTTTGGGTTTATTCTCCTCCAGACACAAAGATGCCGAGGCTCTGAGGTGAGGCCTGGGCTCCGGCCCTCCCTGCACAGAAGCTGGGAAGCAGGACGGAACCGGGCAGGGAGACCGGCACGTGGGCTGCAGAGCGTCTGGGCAACACTTGCGGGCCCTGTCCCCTCCAGCTGTGCCACTGGCTCAGCGCCCTGAGCAGGGAGCCCCGCCCCACCGCATTTGCCCCACACACCCCCGGTTCCTGGGGAGGGCAAGGCCAGAGGGGCGAGCAGCCAGTGTCCCAGCCCCGAATCCCCGGCCTGGCAGCTCCTGTCCCCAGATTAGATTTCTCCTTTCTCATTACCACCGTAATAGGTCCTTCAGACCTCATTCCAGCCCCAGATATCATCTGACCCGTATAATTAATTAATTATAGCCCAAATATTATAGATTATTAAAAATAGCATAACTAATAGTGTAATATCTCAAGCTGTCGACTTTAATAGTCAACATTGTCTTGGCGGAGCTTATCAGGCCGGGACACCCGGTGGGAATATTGATTCCGGGTAGTTTTAGCCGTCATCTGCCACCCTGACGGGTAATTGTCAGGCCCTCACCAGAGTGCAGCTCATTTGAAATCGTTAAACCGCCGGCAACATTCACAGCGGATCTGAATGTTTCCTTTTTCTCTCCCTTCAATATGTTTCGGCAACAGAGAGGAAAATAAACAAAGCGGAAGGAAAGACAGCGCGGAGGCCTCGCGCTCAGGGAGAGGGTGGGAGCGGGTGCGCTGGGGCAGCCCGGAACCCACACCCCGGTTTTCCTCCTGGGATTCTCCTGGCCACACCCAGAGGGCTGGGGTGGGGGATGGAGGCGGGGTCCGAAGGACGCGGTGAGGGGGCAGCACAGACACAGCCCCGACCGCGGGGGCTCCCTCAGGGTGGTTTACACGGGGGCGCGCCCCCAGGAGCCCCCCGCACTCAGACACATACAGGGACACAGGTGGACACGCAGACACACTCCCACACCCACGCGAGGGCGCACAGGACACGCAGGGACCGCGCTGACGGGAATCCCGGGCACACTGGCGCGCACCCAGCACGAGCTCACGGAAGACGCGAGCAGACAACCCGCTTCACCCGGCTGCAGCGCCCGAGGGCCCGTGCCGGGCACCTTCGGGGGCTTGGACCACGTCGAAGCGCCCCGCCTGCTGGGGCTCACGGCTCACGGTGGGGGGCGGGGGCGCGAACGCTGAACCTGTTCATCTGGAACCAGCCTGAGGCTGACGCGCGGGGGTCCCTGCAGGCGCCGGCAGCGGCCGGGAGGCCTCGGGACAAGCACCCCAACCCCGCGCAGCGCCCCCAGCACCCGGTCTCCGGCTGCAGGAGGGCAGCCACCGAGACCCCAAACACGCTGTGAGGGGCCGCCAAGGGGAGGGGCTAGCCGGGGGGGGGGGCACAGCGGGGCGGGGCATGGGGCGGGGGCGGAGCAGGGACAAGGGCGTCGGCGTGGGGGGCGGGGAGGGAGGGGTCGCGACGAAACCCGGGCCCCCCGTGAGCGCGCAGATCCCCGCGGGCACACGCCCCTCCCCTGACGCAGACAGCCCCGGGGGCGCAAGGCAGCCGCGCGTGCCGCAGTCGCTGCTCCCAGGCTTCGCCTCGAGCGTTATTCAAACTTCTAATTATGATTCATGTGTGCGATCAAAATAATTTAATAATCAGGGCTCTGCGCGAGACGTATTAACCTCAATTAAGCTCATTACGTGGCCTGACCCGCACCGTCCCCCGCCCGGCGACGTGCCCCTGGGGTTCCCCCCGCGCCCCCCTCCCCGCGCTGGAGCAGCCCCTGCAGGCGCTTCGCGGGCGCGCGCAGTTGGGGACGACTCGTCTGAACTCATTTACTGTGCGCCTTCTGTGACCTGGACTGTGTTCCTTCCCGCCGCAACCCAGGGCCGGCCTCTGGAACCCCGGGTCCCGCAGGTGCCGCCTCCTCGCACAGACCCGCCCACCTCCCCGGGGCGCTCCCACCTGCCCCCCTCCTCCCGCTTCCCTGAACCTCCCCCGTCCAGCGTCAGCCCCGCCCCTTCCTCCTTTCTGAGGTGGGAATCGCACACCTGCCCAGAGACGGCGAGCTCTCTGAGGGCATCGTGACTGTCTTGTCCCCCACGCCCACCACAGCCCCCGCCCCAGGGGGTGGCATGGAGAGTGTCTGGTGAAGAAGCCCCTCTTGGGGCAAGGGAGGAGACACCTGTGCCGTAGTCTGGGTGACTGGGGGAATGCCCAGAAAAGAAGGCCTGGTGGCCTCTGGGGAGGGGAAGGATGAATAGGTTGGGGGGTGGACAAATGGAAGCTTGGTCATAGGGGGATAAACTGAGGCAGGAGTTGGCTGGCAAGCCAGGTGAGATGGGAACCAGGTAAGAAGATGGGCATGGAGCACTCAGAGGGATGCGTGCTGATAAAAGCCACGGTTGTTCAGCTCTCAGATGCCAGGGAGGGTCAGGTGCTTCTGTTGTGTGTCAGGTTTCTGCTAGACTGTGCTGTGTAGCAAACAACCCCAAACCCCAGGGTTCCCAGCGTGTTCATTTTGCCTCACGGACTGCCAGTCAGCCACCACTGGCTGATCTCGGATGGGTTCATCAGGACTCGGGCTCTGGGCCGGGTTCAGGGCCTCCCACCCGAGTCCAGGGCTCCTGGAGGAGGGCAGGGCTCTGTGAAGGCAGAAACACGGGTGCCTGTTATGGCCTGAGCTCGTCATGTCCATCCACCTGCCATTGCCGGTCACAGGGCCAAGCCCAGCTCCCGGGGGATGGGGAGGGGAGGGGAGGCAGGATTGAGGCTGAAGGACCCAATCTGTTCCGTCTCTGATTTAATTAGTTCTCCAGCTGGGCGGGGCTGGGGGTGGGGGGCACGGAGCATTACCCTAAGTGTATGGACACATCCCAACTCCAGGACTGAGGTGAGCCCTGAGCCGCTCAGCACCACAGCGGGTGACAATTTCACCTCTGCAGGGGGCTTCCCGGGTGCTGTCTCCCCCCACCTGCGGCCGGGAGGAGGGCAGGAGCCCAGTGGGGCAGTGGTGCCAGCCTTGGCCTGGCCCGTAGGGAGCCTGGGGAGAGGGTGGTGGCCCCCAGGCATCTCTGGGCATCTCCCGTGGCCTGAGCAGCCCACATGGGGACTGGGCAGAGTGCCACCAGCATCCACCACATGGAGGAGAGAGTGACCGGCTCCAGGCCATGTTGACAGTGGAGGACAGAGTGAAGGTGGCCAGTGCCGAACTGCCAGGGGCCAGGCAGAGAGATGAGGGCGATGAGCTGACCACTACTAAACATGGGGGCTGCTACAGGGACTGAGAGCCTCTCACTTTTCCTCATGTGTGCAAACATGTCTTTGCATCCTGCCGCTACCTAGGCAGGGGACAAAGGGTGAGCACATGCCGGGGGGGCTGCGGCCGAGGCCAGTCAGTAGCATCCACGTGGTCGGGTGGTAAAGGGCTTTGCCCACAGAGGGACAGCACGGTCACACCCTGGCACGGACACAGGTGCCAGGACCATACCAGGGAGCCAGCAAGTTTCAGTGGGCAGGGCCCAAGGCAGGCTGCAGAGCCCAGACCCCAGCTGCTTGGGGGCATTTCAGGAAGGGGAAGAGGGGATTTGAGGGGCCACAGTATTGTGGGGCAGCGAGGAGGTCAAGGCTGTGGTCAGCGGGAGGCCCCGGGCACCCCCCAGCAGCCCCAGGCGACTCTGCGGTGTCAGCGGCAGTGGGGATGAGTGGGCTGAGCCTGGAACCCGAGGTGCTCAAGGATCAGACGTGAGCACCCCCACCGCCCTCCCGGGTGGACCCACAGAGAACGAGGCCGGGGGGTGGAGCAGCGAGGAACAGTCTGCAGGAACAAAGCCAGGGGAGGGACGGCCCCTCTGGTGCCTGGCCTGGCCTCGCCCTGGCACCCGGTCCCATCACACACTAAAGCCCCAGCATCAGAGGGGTCCACGCGTCAACCACAGCCCCCCACCTTCTCCTGGTCCCGGGTTCACTCAAGTCTTGATTACTTGTCTGAAGCTGGGGATCCCCACCCCTGCTCTCCCCTTTGGCCAGCATGCCCCCCGACCCAGCAAGACCCTCCAGCACCACCTGAGAGATGGAGTCAATTGGCCAGAGCCTCTGCGGCCCCCATGGCGAAGGCAGGCCCTCCTACCCCCACAGACAGCACCCCCAGCTCAGTTGTCCATTCATGTCCCAGCCCCTCCACCATCAGAGGGAGCTGCGTGGCCTCTGTCTCCTCCCCTGCAAGGTGGAGGCTGCCCCTGGGGTCCTTTTAGCTTGGAAAGGCCAAGGTGCCTCCTGTTTCCTCATCTTCCACGTGTTCAGTGCTGTGCCATGAGGAGGCCCGCGGGGTCCAGGTCTGGGGGACAGAGAAGGGCTCAGGCCATGTGAGGGAAGGAAGACAGGAGCTCCAAGCACAGGAGCCCAGGCGAAGGCAGCTGCCTTACCAGGTGAGCAGAGTGTGGGCTGCTCCCCAGTCCCCAGAGGGACCCCCAGGTGCAAGGCTTTGCATGCGGAGGTGGGGACGAGGCTCTGAGTTTAAGGAATTGCCGACGTTGCTTGGGTGTGAGACAATCAAGATGAGCTGAAAGCAGCAGGAGGTGCTGAGTTCAGGAGGGAGGGGGTGCGTGGGCTAGTCAGGGGTGCTGCCTGGGGACGGGGGACCCCGGGCTGAACTTTGGGAGTTCTGGGTCTTCCCCATGCTCTCACGACTGTGGCCCTGGAGCAGGAATCCAGGACCCTGTGTGACTCGGGGTAGGTCTTCCCCGGGGTCTGTCACCCCCACTGTTCTTGGGGTTTGTTGGGGATGGAATTATGCACCCTGGGAAGACATGTTCTTACTCCCTTTTTGTGGTCTGGGCCCGTTGCAGGTAGGGCCGTTGATGAGGCTGCTTCACTCGTGGCCCCTGAGGAGGGTCTTCATCCTACTCCCGGGGACCTGAGAGAGAAGCCACAGAGAGAGAAGCCTCTGGAGCAGCCAGAAGGTGGAAGTCAGAGGACCCCAGAAAAGAGAGGGGGAGACGGAACCTTGCGTACCACTGTGTGATGGGAAAGCCGGGGAACCCTGACAGTGGCCGGCAGCTGAAGGCCCGACCCTGGAGGAAGCCAGACTTCCAGCCTCTGAAACGGGGACCCAGTGACTCCCAGCAGGTGGCATTCGTCTTGGCAGCCAGGAAACTGAGAGGGGGTTCGCCCTGCTCCCAGGCCAGGAGCACCCTCACATGCAGGGGTAGGGCCTCCTCCGGGCGGGTGCCCACTCTGTGGACTCTGGCTTTCTGCCGGCCACACTGCACTGCTGGACGGACAGCTGGCTCGCTCCATCCTCAGGGCATGTCCCCGTGGGCCTGGGTGCCACACTGGAAATCAACAGGGCTCTGGAGTCATCGGAAAGCCCCGTATCTCCCACCGTCCCACTCCCAATGGCCTCTATTGGGCCTTTACTTCCCCCAAAATAGTCTCTGGGATAGGTCCTCGTGGGAGAGTTATGGCCAAGGAGCCACACAGAACGCGTCTGTGCTCACCCCCCCCACACACACACACACTGACACCGTGACGGCATTTGGCTATAATTCACCCAATGGACACAATGTTTGTGGATCTGCAGTACGAGACACCACAGAGACATGTGTGCATCCAGGGGCGGCACCAGCCTTGGAGGGTGAGGGGGACCGAACCAAGCCCTAGAAGCACAGCAGTGAAATTCAACGACAATTCAACTAATAAAAGAGCCTCATTTCTTCACACACCCCCAGTAGCCACTTCTGGTAACTGCTGATTCTGCTAACTCAGGGACGGTAACACTCCTGGGGCCATCGGCCGTGGCATCTGTCTCCCCCGGGTCTCTGCACCTTTGTTGAGCCGCCTTAGGGTCGCAGCCTCAGGGAACAGTATTTCCCCCCCGTTTGAGCTGTAGAAAGATCTCTGACTAAACTTCATTTTTTGTAATAAAAAAAATGATTACAGAGCTTTTCTAACATACATAAAAGCAAAAAAAAATTAAATAGTGAATCACCCCAGCCCCAAGTTCCCATCACCAGCTTCATAGTTTGTCAATTTTTGTTACATTCCTCTTACCTTCAGAGAGTTGTATTTTTCAGCTCATGTTAAAGTATATTACTCAATGAATTTTTTCATGTGCGTATGAAAAATTGTCAAATAATAATTATATCCATGACCCCCAAAGTCTCCCGGTGTCCTTCTGTAATTCCTCCATGTAGCCTCGCCCTGTGCCCTTCTCCCACCCACAGGCAACCAATGATCTGCCTTCTGTTACAGAAGGTTGGCTCCCACTTTCTAGAATCTTATGTAAATCATACAGTACTCTTTTTAACATAAATTTTTATTAGAGAAGTTTAGGTTTGTAGAAAAATAATGCAGAGAACACAGAGTTCCCACATATCCCCTATAGCACGTTGCATTAGTGCATTTTTTGACTGGCTTCTTTGATTGAGTCTAACTATTTCTAGGTTCACCCACATTATTGCAATTGATGGCTTGTTTCTTTTTATCAATGATTAGTGCCCCATCATATGGATGGACCAAATTTTGTCCATCCACCACCTGCCTACACTTTGGAGCTGTTCCCCATAAAGCTGACCTGAACACTCATGTGTGAATCTGTTTGGACCTATGTTTTCATTTCTCAGGTAAATACCCAAGTGGAGGAACTGGGTCGTGTGACAGGTGTATATTCAGAGTTTTAAGAAACTGCCAAACTGTTTTGCCAAGTGGTTGTACCATTTTACTTTCCGTCCCATGAGCAGTGTATGAGAACTCCAGTTGTGGAGATTCCCAGGCTTGTTTTAAGTTTGAAAGTGTTTACACCTCACCTTGGCATCCCCAGCAGACTCCTTGCCACGAGCCAGGTCCTGGCACGGCGTACTTAACATCTCTGAGCTCAAGCAACTTGCAACTAGCAGAATTCAAACCCAGGCAACAAATAACTGTCAAAGCCCCCTGCCGTGCGGTGAATCTTGGCTTGGCGGACGTGACTGGCCGGCTTCTGACCGGTGGCTGTAACACGCCTTGTGCCAGCCCCACAACACCGCACCGCCCCCCGCCCCACACCCTCTTCTTCCGCTGGGGTTCGCCGGCGCTGTCCGCGGTGCTCCCGGGAGGGCGGCGGCGGGTGCGCTGTCCGTGGTGCTGACGGGGCTCCCGGAACTTCGGCGTTGTCCGTGGTGCTGAAGATGCTCCGCTGTGCGGGGCTCTCGTACACCCGGAGCTATGCTGCTCCGCGGAGGTCAGCAGCCCCTATTCTCTCTCCTCTCTGGTGTCTGGGGTGTGCTGAGCCTGCTCTCGAGGAGCTAGGAGACCCCAAGAAAGGCATACCCAAGGGAAGATGAATGATGACTCCAATAAACAGTTACCCTCATTTCCCAAACTCTGGGTGAGCAACAGGGCTCGCCGTGGAGCTGAGAGTGGAGGGGCGAGAAGAGGAGCACAGGGACCTTCTCTCCCCCTCGGTCCGCCTCTTCCTCCTACGTCCTCCCAACAGACGCACGGGGACTGGCTGTTTCAGAGGCAGCACATTGTCAGGGCAGGACCCAGGCTGGACTCAGTAAGTCTGAGTGCTCATTTGCAGAGGGGGCTGTTAAACCCTGCCCAGCACAGTTCGCAGGGAGGCTGTGAGGACCCTCGGATGTGTGGGGTGGAATGCGCTTTGCTTGGGGCACCCACTGTGCAAAATGCACGTGACCAACCCCAGAGACACCCCAACACTGGCGCTCTTCCAACCTGTCCAATAAAGCTCTCCAGCTACAAGGGGAGAAGAGAGAGTGCCCCTGACACTACCACCATGTACAAAGCAAAAGGCTGTGACCTTGTGATCATTTCATCCATAAGGGCATGGTATAAGGACCTTGGAGATCACATCGAGTCCAACCCCCACAACTGACAGACAAAAATCCTGGGAAAGGGATTCAGAATAACATGATGAGTTAGTAGCAGATTTAGTGGCCAGCCCATGTTGCTCTCTTTCCCCCAAACCTTCCAAATGCTGAAAGGGCTCCACGCTCAGCATCCCCCACCCCACCCCATCTCTCTTCTTTATGCCCCTCTCCCAACCACTCCTTCCCCAGGACCACTTTTAATACCTTTCCCACCAGCTCCCTCCCCCAGATTTCTACCCTTGTCTGGTGTCGTCCCTGCCTTGTCTCCGCCTCCCCCATAGATCACCAACCTCCACCCTGGTCCTGACTGACCTGCAGTGTGTGTGTATGTGTGTGTGTGTGAGGGGGTCTGTTCTGCCGTGAAGGGGGGCATTTCATGACTTCCCACATCCCAGGAGCTGATTTCACCTGTCAGTGCCCACCTGGGGCCCCGCAAGTGAAGCTGCTGACTTGGAGATAACCTGAGATGGCAGATGGGCAAAGATTGCACAAATGAGGGTCTAATTGACAATCAATTGTGATTAGGAGTGAAAGGACATCTTTATAGCCCCGGATGCTTGAGACTGTGGGGGGAGGGGAGGATTGTTTCCAGGATCTGGAAGAGGAGAGGGGGTGGGCAGGGTTGGTGCTTAGAGATGAGGAGGGGTAGGGTCTGGTGCCATGGGGCGGGAGAGGCTGCACGGGGCCCCATGCTTCCCATAGGAAAGCAGCTGGAGGGCCCATCCCTCGCTGGGAGGTGTTCCCTCCTGCCCCACTGCCCATGCCCATTCCCCTGGGACGGACTGGCTTGCCAGGTGATGTTTGCATTAAAACGGAGAGGGGCAGGGGAGAGAGGGGAGGGAAGGAGGGGGGCTGGAGCCAGGACTTACAAACTTCCAGATAGTCACAGTGTTTTTGTCTGAGTAGAACTCAGCCCTGGGCATGCCCCACACTTCTTGGCCCAGAGAGCATCAGGCAGTGTTCAGTGGGTGTTTGCGGAGGACACTGGGTAGCTGAATATTACTTATACTGTATTGTTCTGTTCTGTTTATTACACCACACATTTAGTATATGGTGTTACATTTACTATGTTTTCTTGATAATGAGCATACTTTATCCTATATCTATATTATACAAAAAATATATCATTTTGCAAGTGTTCTTTCTTAATGAAAGTTGTACAAAGAGGGCTGGCTGTACCTTGAGGTCGCCACATGTCTCCTTGGCAGGTGGAGTCTCCTGTGTAACAGCGGAGCAGACCCTGCTGGCGGCCCACTTAGAGGGTCGCTGGGGGCTGGACCCCCGTGTGCGGCTGCTGGCCGCCAGCCAGGGAGCCTCCGCCTCTGACCTCCAGCGGGGACAGAGTCTTCGTTGCTTGCAGAGTGCTCGGGCGTGGGGCTCTATGTCACGTTGATAGGGACCACCCAGAGCTAGGACGAAGGTGGCCTCGGCCCCCTCAAGGCGTTCTCCTGTCCCGGGTGCCCCAGCATCTTTGCTGGGGGGCGGGGAGGCTGCAGAAAGGCGCGGGCATCCGTGTGTCTGAGCGTTCATGAATGGGTTTGTGCTTGTGTGTGGCGCGTGCTTGTGAATGAGTGTGGGTATGTGGGGGGGGGTGAATGGCGCGCGCACATCTGTATTCAAACTTAGCCGGGGGAGGGGTGAAGAGAGGACCAAGGAGGAGGCGGGAAAGAGGTAATTACCTCCCTGCGATGAGAGATTACCCGCCCTCCTTCCCCCCAGAGGTGATTTATAATTTAAAGATAAAGAACAATCAAGTCCTGGCAAGGAAGGACACAGCGTTGTGAGGTCTGATTAGAATCTTGGGATGGACCCGCCCGCGGGGGAGTGTCAGAGAGGGGGAAGGGAGGAACGGAAGGGGGGGAAGAGCAGGGAAGGGAGAGGGGAGGCCCGGGCCTCCCCCAATCCCAGCATCCCTGAGGCTCAGCATGTCCGAGCTTGGCCCAAATTACTGCCAATCGGTCCCCCATTATTTCTCTCAACTTTTAATTTCTGCTTCCAAAGGCTCATTGCCTGCGGTAATTGCAAAGGCCCCGTCCTTGCGCGCGGAGCAGGCTCCCGGGGCCGCAGTGCGAGGCGGCGAACACACCCGCCCGCGCACACACTAACACCCGTCACACACAGCCGCACACCCTAAAGACACTCGCGCCCGCGCCCCGAGCGCCCGCTCCCACCTGGGTCCCTGCTGGCGGCGCAGGAGGCGGAGGGGAGATGGGCGACCCGCGCGCAGCCACCTGGCCGCCGGCCAGCCCCTCCGAAGGCCGCGAGGCCCCGCCGCGTCGGCACGGCGTGCACGAGTAAAGGCCCGCGCCCAAGGGCCGTATTCTTTCCCCAGGCCCGGGGAACAGGGCGTCTTTCCTCTCACTTCTGGGAGAAACCCGTTCCCCCTGCCTGTAAGGACATCGAATTTTGCGTAGGCGGCCGCGACCATCTCTCGGCCCCCAGCTTCGTGGTGGGGACAGGCGGACGTCAGCCCTCCTCATTTTCAGTTCCATTTCGAATGCGCGACGCGGCTAACTGGACAAGGTGGAGAAGGCAGGTGCGGGAGGACGGAAGGGCAAAAACCCTGAGCTGGAGACCCCGAGAAGCGGGAGGGACCCCAAGCGGGCGCGGCGGCGCAAGGCGGGACCGAAACCCGAGCAGCGCGCGAGCGGGGCTGCGGCCAGCGGGGAGTCCGCCCGAAGCCCACCGCCGTCCCCAAGTCGCCGAGCGCCGCCGGAGCCGCGCAAGCGACAGGGCCCCGCGCCGGTCGGATCCGAGCCAAGGCCGGACCAGGCTGCCGCGCCCTGCGCCGGGATGTCCTGACCAACTGTTGGCGACGCCGGCCGAGCGGCCCGGGCCTCTGCGGCCCCCGCCCGTCTGTCCCGCAGTCATTTAAGGGCGGGCCTGTCTCCTCCCCCTTGGCCGCGGAGGCGGCGCGGCGTTTCCGGCCCAGTGGAGGCGCAGCCAGAGCCACCGATCGCGGGAGCCGCTCGCGGACTCCACACGGGACCGGGACTGAGCGTCTGTCGGTCCAGGGCCGCTGAGTCGGTGTGTCCAGCTCGGGCCCGCCTCCTCCGCCCGGGAGCGTTCGCAGCCAATTAGGCTCGCGCGCTAACGAGGGCGCGGAGCCCCACGGCCGCCTGCGGGCGCACGTGTGTGCGGCGTGGGGGCGCGTGTGCGCCGCCGGCGGGGCCGCCATAAATGCGCGAGCCGGGCGCGGCGGGCGCCTGAGGCGGCGGCGGAGCGGATCGCCGGGCAGCACCGGCCGAGCGCAGGGCGCGGCGCCGACAGCGAGCCAGACCGGGGCCAGGGCCGCCTCCGCCGAACTGTGCGGGCCGCCGGGGATGGGAGCGCAGTAGCCCGCGGGGCCCGAGCGGCCGGAGCGGCGGGAGGCCGGCATGAGCGCGAGCGGCCCGGCTGCTCCCGGGGACAGCCCCGCGCTGCCACCGCCGACCCACGGGTCCTGCCCGGGGCCCGCGCCGCCCGCATCTGCCGCTGCCCGGGACGCCATGGACGAGCGCGCCGAGCTACCCGCTTTCCCCCGGGCCGGAGCCCCGCCGCTCGCGGCCAGCGACACGGTGCCCGCGGCGCCCGAGGGGGCTGGAGCCGCCCGGCCGGCCGCGCCCCCGCGCCCCACCTCCTTCTCGGTGCTGGACATCCTGGACCCCAACAAGTTCAACAGCAGAAGGCGCCGCTGCGTGCTGCTGGGCCCGGGGGCACCCGCCGCCTGCGCCCCGTGCGCCCCGGCCCCCGCCACCCCGGGACGCCCGCCGTGCGCTGAGGAGCTGGAGCGCCGCGCCCTCGCCGCCGCCGGGGGAGCAGGAGCCGCCGGAGCAGAGCCGCCGCGTGAGTAGGACGCGGCCGGGCCCCGGGGCCCAGAGAGGGGAGGTGCGCATCTCCGCCTTGACCCGCCCGGGACCCCCGCGGCGGCGCGCGGCTCCGCGCAGGGGCGCAGCGGAAAGTTGGCCCCGCGCGGGGCCCGCGCCTGGCCGGCCCGCGGCCTCCGCCGGATCCGGGCTCCCAGGCCCGCACTGGCCCGCCTTGCCCCGCGGCCTCTGGGAGGGCTCGGCCCGGTCGGCCCCGGGGCTGCGGGACTGTGAGGCCGGACCCGGGCCCTCCTCTGCGCCCTCCGGTCCTGGGAGGGCGGCTGGTGCCGGCGGCGGCGGGGCCGTGACCTCCCGCCCCCGGCTTGTCCGCCCGAGGCCTCCCTGCTCACCGCCTTTTTTTTTTTTTTTTTTTTTTGACAAATCAGACTAATTGTGACAAAACGCTGGTTATCTCTGGAAAAACAATTAAATCCCTTCGATTACAGTTAAGGGGAAATGTGCTTAGCGGCGGAAAGCGGCCAGTAATGGGGCGGCCCGCGCCCCCAGCCCGGTCGATATCCCATTACGGTTGCCTGCATATCTCTTTCAAGCACCTTGCAAACTCCCCCCGAACATCTAAATTATAGGGTCAAAATTCGGATAATTACTCGATTAAAACCTATTACACTTATTAGGGGTCGCTATTGATCGCGAATTGCATTCGACCGGCTCCTGATTGCTTTTTGTGCCCCTCTCCTCCAGCCCCCACCCCCGTCGCCCATCCTCTCTCCAACTTCCCAGCACCCGGCTGCTCGCCTGAAGCGGGGGCGCACAGAGCTGGGCAGCGACTCGGCGCCTGAGCGCCTGGAGCTGTACCTGCCCTGGGCTGTTTCGGGGTCGCAGCGGATGAGGCCAGAGCCAAACCCGGGCTGGTTGAGCAGGAACCGGCCGCGGGGCTGCGGCTGTTCCTGGAGCCTCCTCGGCCGGGAGACCGTCCTGGGCCTCGGGCAGCCTGGCTCCGGCTGGCTCCCAGAGGGTGGCTGGGGAGGTGAAGCTGCACCAGGTCCCTCCCTCGCATCCCGTCCCCATGTCCGGCAGGGCCACGCCGGGGCTGGGCTGCTGGGTGCCCTCGGGGATGCCTTCCATGGGACCTCAGCTCACTGTTGACCCAAGAAACAGACGGGACTGATTCTGTCATTTACACCCCCACCCCACCCCCGAATGCCAACCTTCCCCAAGATGGGGTGCCTGGGATGAGGGGCGCCGGGAAGGGCATTCTGTACTGGGTCCTGTTGGGGCTGGACGCGTCGTCCGGGGGACAGCATAAAGGCCGTGGGAGGCCCTGCCAGCGCTGACCCTTGCTTCCAAATTCTGGAGATTCGAAGTGCGGCCACCGCGAGCTTCTGCTTGGAGGGCCCAGCGCTGCTTCTCAGACTCGGTCCCCGACAGAGGCTCCTGGTTCTGGCCACTCCCGACCCACCGCCCACTTCCCCAGCGCTCAGCGGTCGCGCTCAGGAGGCGCCGAGACGCGGCAGAGCCCGGGTTGCCACAAGCCGCCGAGCCCAGGGCGCAAGGGCTTTGGCTGGGGCCGGGTCGGGCAGCCGATTGGAGGGGCCCGCGCACCCTCCCGGCGGCCCGGCGCCGTCCCACACCCCAGCCCCTGCCGCGCCGACTCTTCAGTACGCGGCAGTCGCCCGGCTCCGCGCAGCGCCGTAACTGAAGGCTAATATACGCCGAAATAAATTAAATGGCCGTTAACTAGTTTGTACATTACACAAAATGAGTTTAATTAAGTTTGCATCTGCCCCGAGTATCGATGGGCGTTTTACCCCTTTTCAAACTCAGCCGAGGGACCCAGGGCCGGCAGCTCCAGCTCGGCCCGGCTCCGGCAAAGGCGCGGCGGGTATCCGCCCCTCGTCGGGGCGTCCGGGCGGCGCCAGGAACGGGGTGAAGGCGGGGAGAGCGGGGAGTCCGAGGGAGGAATCTTTTCGGTAGGAAGAAATCAGGAAGGGACCGGGGAGAAGAAACGCGGGGGAGAGGGGGGAAGGGAAGAGGGAGGGAAAACGAAACCCCGAAGGAAACGAGAGGAAAAGAAGCAAACGAGCCAAGAGGGGAAAGGAAACATCGAGAAGGAGCTCCTTGGGGCGCGGGGGCAGGAGAGGGCCTGGCGCGGGGGGACCGGGCTAACTGCTGTCGCGCTCCGTCCGCAGACGCAGGCGGCCCCTACAAGGCGGCCGAGGCCGAGGCCAACGGCTACAGCAGCGGCGGCCACAGCCCGAGCGCGGACAGCGGGGACGAGGCGGCCGAGGACGAGGACGAGGACGAGGCGCCCGAGGCGGAGGCGGCTCCGGGCGGCGGCGGCCTCGGGGCCCGCGGGTCGGGCTGCCCCGGCGCGGCCGAGGCCCAGGCCCCCGGCGTCGTCGACGAGACCGCGGCCCCCGGAGCCCGCGGGACCTCGCCGGGAGCTCCAGGCCCGCAGGGGGCTTCGGCGGCGCCGCCGGGTGGCGCGGGGACGACCGCTCAGGGCGCGGCCGGGACGCCGACGAAGCCCAAACGGAAGCGCACGGGCTCCGACTCCAAGTCGGGAAAGCCGCGCCGCGCGCGCACCGCCTTCACCTACGAACAGCTCGTGGCGCTGGAGAACAAGTTCAAGGCCACGCGCTACCTGTCGGTGTGCGAGCGGCTCAACCTGGCGCTGTCGCTGAGCCTCACCGAGACGCAGGTGAAGATCTGGTTCCAGAACCGCCGCACCAAGTGGAAGAAGCAGAACCCGGGCGCCGACACGAGCGCGCCGACCGGCGGCGGTGGGGGCCCGGGCCCCGGCGCGGGGCCCGGCGCGGGGCTGCCCGGCGGCCTCAGCCCGCTCAGCCCGTCGCCGCCCATGGGCGCCCCGCTCGCCATGCACGGCCCGGCCGGGTACCCGGCGCACGGCCCCGGCGGCCTGGTGTGCGCCGCGCAGCTGCCCTTCCTGTCGAACCCGGCCGTGCTTTCGCCCTTCGTGCTGGGCTCGCAGACGTACGGCGCGCCCGCCTTCTACGCGCCGCACCTCTGAGCCCTGCCCCGGGCGCCAGCCGTGGACTCTGTCCGTCGGCGGCTGACACGGAGACGGTTCCCGTTTATAAACGCCCGTGCGTGTCGCGGGCGGGCTCGGCCGTCGGAAGCACTTTGCCGAGCTTAAGCCAATCAATAAAGCGCAGGCGGCTGCGCCGGCTCCGGGCTCCCTCTCCGCGCTGCGTCCGCCACCTGCCCCTCCGTCCCCGAGCCCGCCCGGACGAACGCTCCACCCCGCCTCGGAGTGGCCGAACGCCGGAGGCGCCCCGGGTGCTCCCCCCGCCTGGCGCGCCCTCCTCCCTGCCCGTGGTGGCCGGCGCGGGTGGGCCCGGGGCCGGGAGGTCCCCTCTGCGTCTCCCGACAGTGGCTGCCGGGCGGCCCCGCCCGCCTGCGTTCTCGGGCGGCCGGGGGCTGCGAGCCGGTACGGCCGGGGCTGGCGGCTGCAGCGCTCTCGGCCCGATGCCGGCCGCGCCGCCGCCCTCCCTTGGCCAGCGCTCCCCGGTCACTGGCTCTCACGGTGGCCGTCGCCCGGCCCTAGGAGGGGACCGTGGGCTCCACCGGGCCGAGCGCCCCCCCCAGGCCTCCGGGCCGGGAGTGCAGTGCTGCCGCGCGGCCACCTCCCGTCGCCCGGCCCGCGGACTGGGCGCTCGGGGGCCGCCTTCGCCTGCGAGGGGCCTGGACCCCCGAGGGAGGGCGCGGGGCGGCGCCGGGGCGGGGGCTGCCCGGACTCGCTGCCTGGGGCGACTTGGGGAGGGCCCGGAGCACGGCGCGGGGTGCGGGCGGTGGGGGGCGCCGCCGCCCGAGCCCTGACGTGGAGGGAGCTCCTGAAAACTACCTGCTAGGAGCGGGCGAAGCGTTTGTTAGCAGCTGCCCCCCCCGCGGGCCACCCTCTCCTGCAAAGAGCCCGTCAGGCGGCCCGAGGGGGCCCGGGGCTGAACGGTGCCCCGAGGGTGCAGGCCGGTGGGGGCACCGCCGGTCTCACGGGTGAGGCCCGGGCGCCGCGAGGGTGGCAGCTGGCGGGGCCGTCCCAGGAGGCTCCTGGCATCCACTGCAGCCCGGGCACCGAGGGTGCCCAGGGGGTACACGACTTCTGCCTCCAGGGGCTCCGCGGAAGAGGGGGGACAGCCCCGCCCACCAGCCAACCGGGGACCCCTGAGGCTCGGGCCTGAAGGAGCCTCGGTCTGTCCGAGGGTCCCCTGCCTCCCTGTGCCAAGCTTGCTGGAATGGAACGACATTCCCAGGACGGGAAGTAAAAGGCTGTGGCCGGGAGGTCCGGGGCCCACATCTGCACGTGGATGCCGCCGCCGCCGCCCTCCCTGCTCCCTGGGCCGGCCAGGCCCACACCCTCCGCCTGGGGAGGGACAGAGCCCTGCCCGCGCGGGCCCCCTCCCCGCCCCTCCCCCCCACTGGGGACCCTGCCTGCAGGGAAGGCTCACCCCATCCCCACCGGCCACGCTGCAGAGCCGGCCGCCTCCCGAGGCCCCCCCAGGACAAGACATGCAGTCCACCGGCCCTCCAGGCCCCCCACTCGGCCCCGCGCAGGCCTGCTGCAGGAGTGGGGGCTCCAGCCCCTTCCAGCGGCTCCTCCCGCGGGGCTGTGGTTGTCTTACCTGCTTCCTGCTGCAGCCCCAGCCCCAGCTCTCAGGCTCAGCCTCCCACACGGCCCCCGGGCCTTGCCATGCAGCTGGGGATTAGGGGGTACAGACTCCTCCAGCCGCTTTCTGGGGGCCATTAGACACACTCTGCCATGGTCCCTCCTCACTCCCAGAACTGGTCGCGCAGCAGGCAGCCTCCCTCCGCCCCCAGCCCCTCCCACAGCCCACGGTCTCCTGCCCAGGACAGCTGAGCCGGACCACCGAGGCAGAGCCCCCATTTGGCCTCTCCCCACGCGCTCACCCCTCCTGAGCTCCTCCCCCATACCCAGCTTCCAGTCCTCAGGCTCCTGGAGTGTGGGTTTGGGTTAGGTGTGGCTGCACACAGGAGAACACCCCAAATTAGCAGATGTTTAAAGGAGACTGTTTATTTTTCGGTTGGCCGCCCGAGCCATTTGGCTTCATGCAGAGGCTCGGTCAAGTCCTGGCTGTGCCATCCCTGGCTAAAAGCCCGATTCATCCTCACAGGCAGGGAAGCCAAGGCTCCAGCCACCACATCTCCATTCCAGGCACAACCCTTTCCTCTGAAGATTTCCCAGAAGCCCATGCAACAGCCACACATGACCACTCCTGGCCAAGGGAGGCTGGGGGATGTAGTCTCCCACCTGGGTGTTAACCCAGCTTCTGCCCACCCCCAGCAGCTCCCAGGGGCTCAGCGTGCCGGGGAAGCCTCCCTCAGCCCCACGCCAGTGCTCAGAAGCCCGTGACCCCAACCCCGAGGCCACACGACCTGCCTGAGCCTGCTCCCCACACACACCCCCAACCTGCTTTCCTCACGCCCCCCCACCCCCCCAGCCTGCTCCCTGTGTGTCTTTTTGAGGCTGCCTGAGCCCCCCAGGCCCTGCACGGCCTTCACCTGGCATCCGCCCCAAGCTCTCATGGGATCTGGGGGTGGACTAGCCGTGTGCAGTAGGGGGAAGCCTCCGGAGGCCAAATTGGGACAAACCTCTTGGGGTGGGGGGCAGATGGGTGAGGGCAGGGAGGAGGGGTCACCCAATTCTCAGGAGCAGGGCCTGTCCGGGGAGGGTGTGGGGCCTGCACAGCCCCTGAAGCCCCCAGAGCACCCCCCCCACCTCACACCCTCGTCTACTCCACGGCCCGTGAGGGCCAGAGCCCAGCCGCCCCATATGGTCTTTTCCTCCAGGTGGGTGGCTGTGACCCGACCTGTGCTGGGCAGACCCTCCCCTTGGCTGCCCGAGGCCCCGGGGGGGTGAGCAGGGTGGCAGTGGACTGCGCCACTGCACCCGGCCGCCTCGCGGGACCCCCAGGGGCTGGCACACCAGGTGGGCGCCTCTGTGGGGTCCTCCAAGGACCTTTCCTGGCTCCCCAGCTCCCCAGCTGTGGCCAGGCACTCCAGGCCAGCCGAGCCCCGGCCTGGGCTCTTCAGGCCCCCTCCCCACTTTAGAGGTGCCACGCTCCTGCCTGTGGGCCCTTCTGACTCGGGGCACAGCCCTGACCACCGCCCGCTGGACACACAGGCTGCGGAGGGTATGGAGGGGCATCCTCCACATCTGCTGGGGCCTCCCCGGAAAGTGGAGGCCTGGACCGTCACCTCCCTGCCAGCCAGAAACACAGCGAGCCCCGGGCTTTCCTCCCGCAGCCGTTGGTGGAGATGCACTAGATCTGATACAAAAAGACAAGGGTACAAACTAGTCCTGAGCTAAACTTTACAAAAGCACCGGCTCCTCTTCCATCTCAACCCAATTTTCCAACTTTGCCTCACGATGGTCAGAAATACAGAAGGGGCCTTCCACGTACAAACAAATCAGAAAGCTACAGTTAAAAGCACATGATAACACAACTGGGCAAACAGGTCAGAGGGACAGAACACCCAGAAACAGAACCGTGTATGGGGACGTTAATGTATGACAAAGGTAACATTTCAAATGTGCAAAAATTATGGATTTGTTAATAAATGGTGTCTGGACAACTGGGTAGCTATTGGCAATTGAAAAACTGGATTTTCTGGCTCCCATTTTATACCAAAATAAATTCCAAACAGATTAGTGATTTAAATGTGAATGAAACCCATAAAGTACTAGAAGAAAACAGGGAAACATTTTTAAAAATATAATCTTAAAGTTGGGAAGGTCACTCTAATTATTACACAGAATTCAGGAGCATTGAAAGATTGATAAACTCAATTACATGAAAATCTTCCCAGCAAAAAACATGAGCAAAATCAGAAGACAAACTGAGGAAGTGTAAGCAACTGATCACATGGGGGTAGTTTTCTTAAAGAGCTCTGACAACTGAATGATAACCAAAGCAACAAGCCAACAGAAAACTGAACAAAGGATATGGACAAACAATTCTCAGAAGAGGAACAATGAATTCTGAAACATACGGAAGGACACTCAGTCCCACTCTTAAGCCAGATGCCAACTGTCACTACACAAACCTGGTTCCCACCCAGCTGGGCAATGGTCACATGTTTGTTCACACACCCAGCGGGTGAGCATTTGGGGAAAAAAGCATCTCTGTGCATTGCTGGCAGGAGAGCAAAATGACATCATTTAAGAAGAGCCATTTTGCACAAATCCCTTAACTCGATGATCCCCCGTCTAGGAATTTAACCCCACAGATAACCTGAGCATGTGAAATGGTGCACGTGCAAGAATATTTGCTGCTGGAGTGCTGGGGATTGTGGGAGTTGCTGGGCATTTACACGAGGGTGCACCCACACAGTACACCTTGCCGCAAGGGGGAACACCCGAGAGGGGAAACCGCTCCTCTGTAGAAGCAAAGAGGACACAGGAAGAAAATGGTCAGAGCCAAGTTTTTCAGAACTCTGGAAATTAACCAAAGGCGTGCAACAATCCAAGGAGTGTTTATTGGGGGGTGGGGTGAGCTGAACCTTGGTAAGCCGCGGCAGGTTTCATGGTGCTCAACTTTCCTGTTGCCGTTACCCTCCCCTACCTATGGTGGTCAATAAGATGAGCAGTTGTACAACCAAGGAAGCTGTGGAGGAGAGACAGGGTTTGGCTTGCCCCCCAAGTCCCACATCCAGAGAAGTGCCAGGATTGGACTTGTCTGGCTGCTTCCTGGAAAAGCCCCCTCTCAGGGCTTCCCACTGTTTGGCCTGATGCAGAGCCAGCTCCATGGGAAAAGCCTTATCCCCACACCAGAGACAATTGTTTAACAGGGCAGTTGCCTGGGATGGTAATGTCTGCCGGGGCAAATACAAGGCCAAAGACCTTGAAAGGCAGGTGTTTCAGTTTGCTAAAGCTGCCGTTACGCAAAATACCAGAAATGGATTGGTTTTATAAAGGAGCTTTATTAGGTTACAAATTTACAGTCCTAAGGCCATAAAAATGTCAGAACTAAGGCATCAACAAGAGGATGCCTTCACTGAACAAAGGCCGATGGCATCCGGAACACCTGTCAGCTGGGAAGGCACATGGCTGGTGTCTGCTGGTCCTTTGCTCCCGGGTTCTGATTTTCAAATGGCTTTCTCCAAAATGTCCCTGGGCTTCTGTCTCTCTTAGCTTATCTCTCCCAGTTCCTGTGCATCCTTGCTTGTTCTCCCAGGGTGTTTCTCTCTAAGCATCTAGGGGTCCTCTGTAGCTTCTCCAGGGCAAACTTTGGGCTTCATCTCTTAGCTTAGCATCTCCAAGTGTCTCCAAGTGTCTTGGTCTGTGTCAACCCTTACCTTCTCCTGGAGCAACCTGTGGATTCTATATCTTAGCTTCTCTCCAAAATGTCTCTCTCAGCTTCTCTGAGCTCCTTCTCTCTGTGAGCTCTCTTAAAGGACTCCAGTCATCTAATTAAGACCCACCTAGAATGGGAGAGGCCTTACCTCCATGGAAATGATCTGATCAAAAGGTCTCACCTACAGTTGGGTGGGTCACATCTCCATGGAAACAACCTAAGCAAAATGTCCCACCCTAATCAAAAGACTAGTAAGTCTTCCCCTACAAGACTGTATTAAAGAACATGGCTTTTGTGGGGGACATAATATAATCAAACTGGCACAGTAGGCCTGTGGAATGAGAGGCCCACAGGAGGCTTTGAGAAGCTCCAGTAAATTCCTGGAGAGACTGAAGGTCAACTATGTACATGTACAGAGCTGTGCGCGTGTCCAGGAAAGATCCGAGAAGGTTCTATGCTCTCACCTCTGGCTGAACTTGAGGTTCTGAACAAATAGGAAGTGAGAGCTAAGGCTAGACATTGAAGGTGAAACCAACAAACATACAGAGCCTGTCAGCAAAGATGGGAGACTTTTTGATTCAATGCATTTAAAGAAAGCTCTGTCTAGTCATTAGCTGACCACTAAGCTAACCAAGCAGAGGCTTCATTGGTTGCACATGACAAAGAAAACAGACTTCACAGAATTATCGCAGAAAAGGCACTCAATAAGCAAACAAAAACATACCCTAGGTGAGGAGAATGGAAGGGATAAGGGTTGGGGAGAGTCTGAGTTCCAGAACAGCCATGTTATAGTATTTTAAATGTCTAAATGAGCAAAAAAATAATTGTCCAGTTTTCAATAGAAAAAAAACACAAAAATTATGAGATACAGAGATAGGAAAGTATAGCCCATACACAAGAGAAAAATCAGTCAACAGAAACTGTCCCTGAGTCAGCCCAGATGTTAGTCTTACTAGATGACATCTTTAAATCAGTCACTATAAATAGGTTCAAAGAAGTAAAGGAAACCATGTCTGTGGAATTAAAGACTGGTACTGCTGATGTAGTTTGAACCTGTATGTACCCCAGAAAGGCAAGTTCTTAAATCTAATCCATTCCTGTGGTGTGGACCCATTATAAGTAGAAGGTTTTGATGAGGCTCCTTCAGTTAAGGTGTGACCTTACCTCATTCAGGACGGGTCTTAATCCATATGAATTAGATTTAAGAACTTGCCTTTCTGGGGTACATACAGCCTCAAACTACATCTATCTATATATCTACCTATCTCTCTATCTACATACACACACACACATATATATATACCATCTCTCTCTCTACATATATACATACACACACACATATACATATATACATACATATACATATATACACATATATACGTATATGTACATAGGGAGCAAGCACATGCACACCACAGAAGCAAGAAGCTGAAGTAAATGATACCCAGAAAAGAAGGGAGAGACCAGCAGTTGCCACCATGTGGCAAAGGAGCCAAAGATCGCTGGCAGCCAGTCTTCAGAAAGAAAACATAGACTTGATTTGGACAATTTCTCAGCCTCCAAACTGTAAGCAAGTAACTTCCCATTGTTAAGCCAACCCATTTCATGGTGTCTGCTTTCAGCAGCCTCTGAAACTAAAACAGATGGTCTCACCAAATAGAGAATATCAATAAAGAAACAGAAATAAGATAACCAAACAGAAATTCAAGAATTGAAAAGTATACTAACAAATAAAAAATTCACTATAGGGGCTCAGCATCAGACTTGAGCTTTACATAAATAGAATCTTCAAACTTAAAGATGGATCAAACGAGATTACCTTTATAGTCTGATGTACAGAAAGTAAAAAGAATGAGGAAGAATGAACAGTGCCTCAGAAACCAGTGGGACACTATCAAGCACACCAACATATGCATAGGAGAGTCCCAGAAGGAGATGAGAGAGAGAAAAGAGCAGAAAGAATATTTAAAGAGATAATGGCAAAAAAAGTTCCCGAATTTGATGCAAAGCATTATACAAGGAAGTCATGAATTCCAAGTCAGATAAACTCAAAGGGATCCAAAATTAGACATATCATAATGAAACTGTCAAAAGACAAAGAGAAAGAGGGAAGACTGAAAGCAGCAAGAGAAAAACAACTCATCGTGTACAAGGCATCTTCAATAAGATTAACAACTGGCTTCTCATCAGAAACCATGGAGACCAGAAGGCAGTGGAATGATACATTCAAAGACCTGAAAGAAAAAGATGACCAACCAAAGATTCTATATCCAGCAAGACTATTCTTCAAAAATGAAGGAGTAATTAAGAATTTCCAGATAAACAAAGACTGAGAGAAGTCACCACTAGCAGACCTGCCTTACAAAAACTTCTAAAGAAAGTCTTTTGAGTTGAAATGAAAGGCATTAGACTAAATTCCAAACAAAGAAATAAAGAGCACCAGTAAAGGTAACTAAATATCTAAATATAAGAGACAGTATAAACTTTATTTTTGTTTGTAAATCTTATCTTCTCCTATCTCATTTAAAAGACAATACATAAAACAGTAATTACAAAACTGTGTTAATGGGCTTATAATGTATCAAGATTATACATGTCTATATGAAAAAACAGTATAAATTTTATCTGTAGACAAATCAGATGTTGAGTTATAATGGGGCAGTTTTTGTATACCATTGAAATTAAGCAGGTATTAATCTAAACTAATTGTTTTAATTAAGATGTTAATCATAATCTTCAGGGCAACCAATAAGAAAATGACTTAAAATATAGTAAAATAAAACAACAAGGGAATTAAAATGTCACAATAGAAAATAATCACTTAACACAAAAGTAGGTGGTAATGGAGGAATAGAGGAAGAAATACACAAAAAAACTATAGAAAACAAATAGAAAAAATGGCAGCATAAATCCAGCCTTATCAATAATTACATTAAATGTAAATGGATTAAAACAATCCACTCAATAGGCAGAGATTGGAAGAACAGATTAAATAACATGATCCAACTATATGCTGTCTATAAGACACACTTTAGATTCAAATGAAAGTAAAAGGATGAAGAAGTTATACCATGTAAACAACAGCCAAAACACAGCTGGAGTTGCTATACTAATATCGGAAAAAAATAGACTTTCAGACAAAAATTGCCACTAGAGATAAAGGATATGTTATAATGATGAAAAGGTCAGTCTATCAGAAAGTCATAGCAAGTATAAAAATAGATGCACTTAACATAGCCCCAATATATATGCAGCAAAAACTGACACAATTGAACAGAGAAAGAGAAAATTCAACAACGATAGTTGCACACTGTAATACCCTACTCTCTACAGTGGCTAGAACAACCAGGTGGAACATAAAGAAAGAGAAGACTAGAACAACCCTCTAAACCAATTACACCTAACAGACACCAACAGAACTCTCCACCCAAGTGCACATGGAACGTTCTGCAGGATAGACCACATGTCAGGCAATTAAAACAAGTCTCAATAAATTTAAAAGCACTGAAATCATACAAAGCATGTTCTCCAACCAAAAGATAAAATTAGAAATCATTAACAGAAGGGAATTTGGGAAACCCTTAAATATGTGGTGATTAACACATCCTAAATAATGAATCAAAGGAAAAATCACAAAGGAAATTAGAAAATATGTTGAGATAAATGAAAATGAAGACACAAAATACCAAAATTACAGGATGTGTCTAAAGCAGTGCCTAGAAGGAAATTTATGGTTATAAATGCCTATATTTAAAAAGATGGAGAGACTCCACACAGCAGAGAGAAGCAAACACATTCCCACACCCAGGTCCCCCATAACTACCTGAATTTCCGCAGCACTGTAAGTGCCAGCCCGGCCCGGCCTGGATTAGGCCCTACGGCTGCAGAGAAGAGTCTCAGGAGAAAACTCAGGAGTAAAAATGGAGGAAGTGATGCTTCAGCCTGAAATTACTAGAAACCCCCAGGATGTAAAGGAGGAAGAAGATACTCAGGAACCAGAGAAGCCTCAGGTCAGCTAAATATTCCTTGGAGTGATGAGGAAACCAGGAGTTTCATTCAGGAGTGGGAATCCCTTGAACGTGTGACGTATCCCAGAAAAAGAATCACGTGCTGTCGAAATCTATTGCCCAGGGGCTCAGGAAGAGGGGCATAAAGAGCTGGTGACAACAGCTCCATATGTTGGTAAGTTTGATGGACTTACATAGGACTGTACGTGAGGCCAACCAGAAGCCAAATACTAAACCCCCGCCGTGTCCTCATGGAGAGGCTCTACACAGGATAATGGAGTGAAACTGGGAGGACAGCGTCTCCTCAGGTTGTCCCCACGCAGACATAGCCAACCTTCTACCTCCCAAGTTCCAGCTCCAGGCCTGCACCATCCTTGTGCCCCTCGAAGAGCTGATGTGGACCTCCTCACATGTGATCTACATGGAGAACCCTCAGGTCCACACTGATGCATCCCATAATCCTGCCATGGAAAAGAAAGAAGAGGCAATGGCCAAGAAATAAGGGTAATGGACTGTTCCAGGCACCAGTTTTGGAGGAGTTCACTGCCTTGTAGAGGGCACTGACTATCACCCCCCTGCTCCAGCTTAAACCCCACTGTGATATGGGGCCAGCTTCTAGCCCTTCTATCCCTTGGGCCTTGGTATCCCCTATAGCGCAAAATTCTGATTCCCCCATCTTATCCCTGCCATATACTACCTATCTCATGGTTTGATTAAGCGTGCCATAACTTCTCTCACATATGCCATCGAGATCTCTCTGCTCCAATCTTGTGACATTGTGCTGTTCTCTCTGAAATACTGCATTTATTTTGTCACTCAAGAGCCTGAAATGATGCCCTAGTATCTCCTAATAAAACTCTTCTTCATTCCCATCCATGCTGTAGCAGAAACTACCCTTGCATCACAGATACCCAGGGATATATGGCTTCTTTTCTGACCTATTTCCTGTTAAACTATTATCAACTTAGCCTCAAGTATTTTTCCCAATTCTCTCTTATTCCTTTCAGACTTTATTAAATTCAAAAATTTTGGCTGTGTAAATTTTCAAAAAGTGTATTTCATATTAGTTTTCAAGCTAACAAAGAAGATGGAAGCTCTCAAATTAATAACCTAACCCTCCACCTTAAGAATCTAGAAAAGGCAGAACAAACTAAACCCAAAGCAAGCAGAGGGAAGGAAATAACTAAGCTTAGAGTAGAATTTAGTGAAGTAGAGACAGAAAAATTATAGTGAAACATCAAGGAAACCAAAAATTCATTCTCTGAAAACATCATCAACCAAATTAATAAACTTTTACCTAGACTGATAAGGAAGAAAAAAAAATACCCAAATTACTAAAATCAAGGAATGAAAGAAGGGACATTACTGCTGACCTTACAGACATAAAAAGGATTATGGGGGACCACTATGAACAATTTTATGCCACAAATTAGATAACTTAGATGAAACGGACAAATTCCTAGAAAGACACAGCTACTGAAATTGACTCTAGAAGAAACAGAAAATCTGAGTAGATGCTTAACAAGTAAAGAGACTGAATTAGTAATAATAATAATAATAAAAACTTTCCACAAAGAAAATCCCGGGACTAGATGGCTTCACTGGTGAATTCTATTAAATGTTTAAAAAAGAATTATGACCAATACTTCACAAACTCTTCCAAAAAGTAGAAGAGGAGGGAACACTTCCCAACTCATTCAATGAGGCCAGTATTACTCTGATACTAAAACCAGAAAAAGATATCAAAAGAAAAGAAAACTGCACATCAATATCCCTTCTTATGGATATAAACATAAAAATCCTCAAAAAAAACAGCAAACTGAATCCAGCAACATGTAAAAAGGTTTGTACACCATGACCAACCGGGATTTATCACATTAATGCAAAGGTGCTTCAACATATGAAAATTAATTGATGTAATAACACCGTATCAATAGAATAAAGAACAAAAATCACACGATCATTTCAACAGTTGCAGAAAGAGTATCTGCCAAAATTCAATGCCCTACATGATAAGAACACTCAACAAACTTTTTAATAGAAGGAACTTCCTCAACCTGATGAAGGCATCTACAAAAAACCAACATCATCATACTCAATGGCGAAAGGCTAAGGGGCAGGAACAAGACAAGCTTGCCCACTCTCACCACTGGTTTTCAGCATCATACTGGAGGTTCAAACCAGAATAATTAGGCAAGACAAAGAAAAAGAGGCATTCATATTGGAAAGGCAAAAGTAAAATTATCTCTATTTGCAGAAGACATGATCCTGTATAAAGAAAACTCTAAGGAACCCACAAAAAATCTATTAAACAAGGCTTTAGGGTACAAGAGCAATATACAAAATCAACTGTATTTCTAGATATTAGTAATGAACAATCAAAACACGAAATCAAGAGAAAATCCCATTTACAATAGCATCAAAAAGAGTAAGTTTAACCAAGAAGGTATAAAACTTGTATGCTGAACTAACTTAAAGACCTAAATAAACAGAGGATATCCCATGCTCATAGATCTGAAGGCTTATTATGAAGATGACAATACTCCCCAAACTGATCTACAGATCCAAAGCAATCCCTATCAAAATCCCAGCTGCTTTTTTTTTTTTTTTTCAGAAATGGACTAGCTGATCCTAAAATTGACATGGAAATGCAAGGAACCCAGTATAACCAAAATGATCTTGAAAAGAACAAAGATGGAAGACTGACACTCTCTGAATCTGAAACTTACTACAAGCTGCAGTAATCAAGCCCATATGGTACTAGCATAAGGACAGACACTTAGATGAAAGAAATCGAGTCCACAAATAAACCCAGGCATTTATGGTAACGTGATTTTTGATTAAGTGTGACAAGACAATTAAACGGAGGAAAGAATAGCCTTTTCAATAAATGGTGCTGAACAACCAGATAGCCATATGCAAAAGAATGAGATTGGATCCCTACCTCACACCATATACAAAAACTAACTCAAAATGGGTTGAAGTCCCAAATGCCAGAGCTGAAACTATAAAACTTGTAGAAAAATAATGGGTGTAAACTTAGTGGCTATGGGTTAGACGACGGTTTCTTAGATATGACATCAAAAGCACAAATGACAAAAGAAAAGTAGATAAATTGGACTTCATCAAAGATTTAAAATATTTGTGCTTGAAAAGACACTATTGAGAAAGTGAAAAGACAGAATGGGAGAAAATATTTGCAAATCATATAAAGCTCTAGTAACCAGAATATATTAAAAAAAATCTTACAACTCAAAGACAAATAATCCAATTAATAATGGGCAAGGAATTTGAATAGCTATTTCCCAAAGAAGTTCTACAAATAGCTAGGAGCACATGAAAAGTTACTCAACATCATTAGTCATTAGGAAAATGCAACTCAAAACCACAATGAGATGGTACCTCTAAAATTAAAAAGACAGTTGTTGACATGGATGAGGAGAAATTGGAACCCTCCTGCTGCTGGTGGGAATGTGACATGGTGCAGCTGTGGAGAGAAATGGTTTGGCAGTTCCTCAAAAGGTTAAATGAAGAGTTACCACGTGACCCAGCAATTCCAGTCCCAGGTACATACCAAAGAGATCTGAAGACCTGTGTCTACACAAAATCTCGTATGTAAATGTTCATAGCAGCGTTATTCATAGTAGCCATAAAGTGGAAACAATCGAAATGTCAAGGATGAGTGGAGAAACAAAGGATGGTGCATCCACACAACAGTAAGTTATTCTGCCACGTAAAGGAATAAACTAGCACGACACAGATGGACCTCAAGAACATGGTCAAAGAAGCCAGACACAAAAGACCATAAACTGCATGATTTAATTTACGGGAAATGGATGTGGCAGACAAGGGCTGGGGGAAGGGCGGGTAAAAGTGGGGAGCAGGGTCCTGGGTGTCTTGTTGGGTAAAGAAAATGTTCTAAAATTGATCTGTGGGCACATAACACAACTGTGAACACACTAAAGTCCATGAATGGCACCCTTTAAAGGGGAGAGTTTTATACTGCACGAGTCATACCTCAATACAGCTGTCATCAAAAAAGCAAAGCGAGGCAGCCACTGCTGTGGTGCTTCGTGGAGGTTTCCACACAAGAAGGGATGGACCTGCCACACCCTCCAGGGCCGTGACACGGGCTCTGTACATCACTGGGGTGTACCCAGACAAAAGGACCTCAGCAATAAGTGGTCACCTCCCAGGAGGGAGATGGGAAATGGGGGACTGCCCACTCCCCAGCATCTTCCAGGTGGGAACTGGCAGGTACATCCATGTATTCCAGATGTTGCAGAGAGCACAGGCCATGTGAGGAGAGGCCCCACCAGGGACACGGCTGCCGGCTCCACCCCGGGGCCTCCGAGGGTCTTTCTGCCCAGCTGGCAGGGCCTGGCGCAGTGCTCCTGCTCTGCAACCCGACCGCAGCAGTGAGGGAGGGCGGGGCTGTGGCCAGAGGAATAGCCTTTAATTCAGGGCATAGTTAAACTGGTTGGCGAACTTCTCGTGCTTCTTCTGGTCCATCCGGTTCATGGCTGAGGCAACCCTCTGCATGGCAGCCCTGCGGGAAAGAGAGAGGCTGCCGCTCTTGGCTTCCCGGACCCCCAGAGCGGCCTGGGGACAGAAGCCACAGCCCAGTCCCCAGCTGCACCACGTGATGCCACCAGGCAATGGTGGCCTAGGGTTGCCTCCACCTGCCCTGCAGGCAGCTGCCGGGCCCCCTCTTGCCCACGCTGGGCTGCACCCCAGAACGTGGGCCTAGCCTGCCCAGCAACTGCAGGGAAGCAGCCCTGTGGGAAAATGCAGTGGGGAGGGCTGGCCTCGGACCCACCCAGCTGGCTGTCCCCACTGCGTACAGAACTCCACATGCATGGGTCACACAAGGAGGGCAGGAAGCACGTGCAGTTACAGCTTCCGGCAGCAGGGGGCAAGCAGAGGCGCTGACCCGAGCTCATCACGGAGCAGCCGGGACTGTGGACGCCTGGGCCCAGCAGGGCTTTGCACCCGGGAGGAGGCATCCCCCATGCCACGTCTCAAGTGAATCCTTCGGGGGACATGCGGGAGGTGGGGAGTACTGGGGGGAGGAGGGGGACCCGGGGTGTGGGGAAGGGCCCAGGGGTGGGGAGGGGCCTGGCAGCAGCTCTCACTTGGCGAAGACCTTCTTGCCCAGGCGCGTGCGGGCGGTGTCGGCCTGCTGCCTCAGGTCCGTGAGGTTGGGGTACTTCCTTTTCCTCCCCTTGCCTCTGCCCATCCCGCTGTGCCGGGATGAGCCCAGATCCACCCCTGTGGCTGCCTCGACGTCCTTCATGAACTCGGGGTCCTGCCAGGCTGCAAGCAGAACCGAGGGCCTCAGTGAGATGGACTGACTCCAGCCAGGGCAGACACTCTGCTCCCCGGGGGACCCAGCGCCTGCCAGGACGTGCCTCCCGAGCCCGAGGCAATGGCGAGGGGCAGCAGCCCACAGGCGTGAGTGGACGCAGGTACAGAGCCGGGGAGGAGCCGGTGAGGGCAGGGCTGGCCGAGCACCACCCCCAGTAGCGGCTTCTGTTTTTTAGTGGCCCAGAGACAGTTTGGACACAGGCCTCAGCCACACAGACCTTCGATCCCCCAACAGCGGCCGCCTGCCCCAGTCATGTGCCAGGCCCATGAGGAGGGCCGAGGTGGAGGTGGCGAGCACTGCAGCAGCAGGAGGAGGCCACTGGGCTCAATGGGCAGCTCTGCAAGTGACACAGGCCCCAGGGGGGCCACCCTGCACCAAGGCCCAGGATGGGACATGGGACCTGGGGGCAGAGCCCCATGCTGCCAGGCCCGGGCTGTGTCCTCTGAGCCCTGGGGCTGCAATGCGGGGGCCCGAGGCTTCTGCATGTGCCCACGGGACAGCCACCCACACTGGGGGCCGGAGCATGGGGGCCGGGAGCTGGTACAGCCTAAAGCCCCTGAGCAGAGGGCCAGACCACTGCCGGGGCAGGGCTGGCAAAGGAGCCGGGCCTCCCAGGCTGGTCCTCTGAAGTGAGGGAACAGGGCTGCACAGCTCAGATACAGTAGCAACTAATCCGAGATTAAGGAAAACTGTCTAAACAGTTTATCTCCCAGTAATAAGAAGGCGTCACAGTTTAGGAACCCAGTGAATGGAGCAATTGTTTAAATACAACGGAAAAATGCCGGCCTCCAGTAGAGACGGAATGAGCATCTCAAGAAAATGAAGGAGCAATTTAAAAGCCTTTGAAGAAAATCAATAGCCGCCGGGTGTGCAGCCCTCCAAGCGCGGACAGCCGGGCTCCTCGCGCGTTGTCACCGAGGTTAGCACCAGGGAAAAGGAAATTGCGGGCTGGGGGGGTGGGATCGATAGCGCAGTTAGGAAAGAGATGCTATTTCACATCTGACCGGCCAGCCGGCCGCGGCCTGACACCTGTTTGTTAACAAGACACCGAGGGCTGGAGAACCAGATGCTCCTGCGGGTTGCGCCCCAGCAGAGCCCCCAGAAGGCCTCACCCTGCCCCACGCCTGGGCGCCGCCCGTGGGTGCGAGGTCGGCACTGGTAGTTGCCTCCTGTAAACCCGCTGACGATGACCAAAGGCATCGGCCGGACGCTGCGTCTCTGCACGGCTGCCACCGAGGGCAGCTCCCCCTGGGAGAGATGGGCCCGGGCCGGGCAGGGCCTCCAGACACAAAGCTCTCCTGCATGCCGGACCCCGGCCGCCTGGCTGACAGGCCTAGGCACCAGGGGGCCAAGTCTAAGCCACCCGGAGGCTTCCTGCCCCCGGCTGTCCCCGGGGCTCACGCCCACCCAGGAACACCCATCTGCCTCACAGGGTGCCATGGCCCCGGCCCAAGGTGACAGTGCCTGCGTGGGTCACCCACACCCACCAGCCCTGCAGAGAGCTGCAGGTCGGGGGCCACGGCATACAGCTGGGCACACACACCCACCATCAAACAGCTGCCCTCAACTCTTCTTGTTGAGGATAATTTTTGGATGGTTGAAATCTACTTTTCATTGAGCGTGAAGCAGGCTGGGACAGCCGGGCACAGCAGGACTCTGACCAGGGAGCCTGGAGACAGCCCTGCAGAGACCTAGTCCCCAGCACGCGGGCTCAAGGCCCACCGGGACCCCCGGGACCTCGCAGGCCATGTCCCCACCCTCTGCACAGAGAGGCTCACGCACACACACACCGGCACTCCTCTTGCCACGCGCACCCGGGGTCCCGGCAGGTGCCAGTGGCCTCGGGCGCCCGTCGCCCCCAAGCAGACTCTTCAGGGGCCCGCGCAGGAGCCAGACAAGTGTTAGGAGAGGAAAGAGGCTGGTTTCTGGAAAGGAACGTGGGGCTCAGATAATTAACTTGTCTTGCCTCAATCCCTTCAACTGTTCAGAGAAACAGTTAAAAACCCCAGACCTAAGGCAGACACATAACGAAGACAAGACAGTTTCTGGGGCTGTAAGGACGTGTCCACACCTCCCTGGCAGCAGCCCCTGAGACTGCGGCTCCGTGAGGCCGAGTGGCCTGTGGAGACACTGGGTGCCCTCCCACCACGCCCGCCCTGCTCAGAATGGAAGAGGATGCCGGTGAAGCGGCCCGAGAGCCCGCAAGGCTCGGCGTGTTCCCCAGAGGACAGGGCCACGCTCCTCTGCACACACCCACACCCCATCACACAGCTCTCACCCCTCCCCACCCCGACCTACCTGGGCGTCGTGCCTGCCACTGCGGCGGCTGCCTCTGCTCCCTGGCCCTGTCCTCAGGGTCAAGGGGCTGCCCCCTGTCATCTCGGGGGATGATCTTCCCGTGGAAAGGGCACTGCAAGCAAAGGGCAGAACAGTGACGGGGCGGGAGGCCAGCCCATCACCCACTGCGTACCCCCCACCCTTGGCTGATGGGGCACAGAGCGTCCACGGGAGAGGAGGGGTGGGAGGTTCTGTGGGACCACGGGCCTTGGTGACCGGCAGCCTCAGAGCAGAAGGGAGCGGTCTCGGGGCGCAGATGCTGTCCTCCCAAGGACCCTGGAGGGTGTGGGGCAGCTGAGGGGAGACCAGCAGGAGGGTAGCACCAGGGCGGGGGCTGGAGCCTTGGGCAATTTGGCTTTTCGCCCCTCCCTGACAGCGGCCTGGGACCCCTCTCCCAGGAAGCTCAGCCCTGCCCTGGCCCAGGTCCCCTGCCCCAAGGACAGCCTGGGATGTACACACAGCAGGGTGGCTGAGGCTCACTGAGACACGGACAGCAGATGCGTGAGGACACTGAGCCCAGAGACCGGAGAAGTGGCCAATTCCCAGCCTCCTCCCAGGGTGGGGCCTGCAGCCCCAGGAGCCCCCGCACCCCTCCGGCCCTGGCCGACCCACCTTCAGCCGGTCCTGGCGCGCACAGAGCCGGCCGTCGGGCCTTGGGGCACGGCACTGGTGCTGCACAGGCTCGAAGGTGCCCGCGAAGGTGATGTGGCGGCTTCGGAGCGCCTCCATGACGTCCGCGTTGTCCGCCTCCTCCTCCACCTCGCTGGGCTTCCAGAAGCGGTGCTGGGAGTCGGACCTGCCAACACAGCGGGAGCCTCCTCGGAGCCTCGTGCCAGGGCGCGCTGGGCACCCAGGAATCGTTTCTAATATCTTGGCACACACAGTGTCAGAGGACGGAGAGGACAGCACCCTGGACACTCCTTGGGGAAGCCCGGCCCAGCCATTCCTGGCCCAGGTTGGCGGGTGCACGCGGTCACTCTGGAGGCCCACATCCCCAGTGAGGGAGGGGTGAAGGGCCAGGTGGGCAATGCTCCAGAGGCCCTTTGCGCTTTTGGGGATCCCAGCCCAGCATCAGAGAGGATGCATGGAACTGTCTCCAACGGTGACAGAAAGATCCAGAAATAACTGAGGACTGCCGGCTTGGCAGGCAGAGGAGCGACGCCCACAGGGGCCCCTGCCCGAGCTGGCTGGGCAATGCAATGCAGCCTCAGAGCTGGGGGGCCACACGCAGGCATCCTCAGGTACGGGAAGGAGCCACGTGGCAGAGCTGGCCACGAGGGAGGAGCCTCTCTCAGCCCCTGTGCTCACCTGCAGGGTGAGGGGCTGGGTGGTCCCGGGCAGAGCCCCTCAGGGCAGGGCAGGGCAGGGGCAGCAGGGCAAGCAGCACTGGAGCCTCAGACGCCCCACACTCACTTGAGAATCTTCCCGGCCGTCGGTGGGTCCTGGCCCCAGTAGCACAGGTCCACGCCAAAGGGCACGAAGGGTGCCCGGGCACGCTCCGCAGCCAGCCTCTGGGTCTCGGCTGTTCCTGGCAGCGCCGTGGAGGGGCTGCGAGGGCAGAGCGGGACGCTGACTGTGCCTGAGCCAGCCCCAGCTCCCCACTGCCGGCCAGCAGCCCCCTGGGTGAGTGTGGGCCAGCCAGAGGATGGGCAGCACATCTCCAAAGCCTCCCCCACTACTGAAGGGACAGAGCCCATGGGAGGCCCCCACAGTCTCTGCCTGACCCAGCCGGGTGGGGTGGGGTGGGGCATTGGGGGCTGGGGGGCCTGGGTGGGCTCCCCTCCCTGGGCCTCAGTCTCCTTTCCTGAGCACGGAATTCTAAGGCCCTTTCTGGCTCCAATTTCCTGTGCATTTGTTTCTTTTCTAGAAGAAAAGGGTCTTCTTTGAAAGATGCAAACATGGAAGGGAAGCAGGAGCCCTTCACTGCAGGCTCAGCCTGGCCCTCCGAGGCCCAGGGACGCCCCACCCCGCCAGGAGGGAGTGCAGCCCCAGGCCATCTTCTCTGGGGCAGGGCAGAGCGGCCAAGCTGCACGGGGCTCCGGGGTCACCTGGGGGCTGGGGGCGTGGGCAGCCGGTCCCGGAGCAGCAGAAGCTGGGCAGCAGCAGAGGTGGGGTCTGATGCCTCCACATCCCAGGTGGTCCTGGGCTCCGTGGGCAGGCCCTGGGCCCTGGACTTTCCAGCCCACACTCTCTCCGGGGCCTGGGCAGGCGGTGCTGGCTCCAGCCCTGGAACAGAGAAGGCTGCATCCACCTTGGCTGCACCTGTGACCAGGGAGCAACACCCCGGCCTGCGGCCTGATGAGGCAGCACCCCAGCACCCAGCTGTGCCCACCCACACATGACTGACTCTCACTGCCCCTGGAGGGCAATTCCTGGGGCCTGCCCTGAGTGCACTGAGCTGTGTGGGGAGCGGGCCCACAGAGGCCTCACCCTGCGCCCAGGGGTGAAGGACCTGGACGGCCTGCTAGAGGGGACACGGCCTCCACAGCCAGGGCCCTAATATGTGCCGTGGCACAGCCACTCAGGACACAACGGCTCCATCCAAAGCAAACTGAGCGCCCCTTGGCTCAGCCCAAAGGGAGGAAGGAGAAGGGAGACAACTCCACGGTTAAAGTCACGCAGCCGCGCACTGCATCCAGTCCTCACCGTGCACCTTCCCCACTGCCTCTGGCCGGGCCCTGCTGAGCTGACCCTCAGGAGCTGCAGCAGGTGGTCAGAACCAGGGCAGGCCTCTGCACACAACAACTCCCCTGACTGCAGGAGCTGTCCCCCAGGAGGGCGAGGACGAGGATGGCCTGTGTGAACCTGCAGTGACTGCCATGCAGACCACTGACCCAACACTGCAGGACGCCAGCCCAGGCACAAATGCACCCCCGAGCCCCACCAGCAACCCCTACCAAACCCCACATGCACCCTCAAGCCCCCCCAAATCCTCCACTGGCCCCCACTCACAGCCCTAGCCCCCACCTGCACACCCTGAGCCCCTCAAACACGTGCCCGTGCACTGGCACCGCTGCCCTATCTTCAGCCCCTGCCCTGCAGCCGCTGTGAGATGAGCTCCTGCAGGGATGCAAGTTGGGAGAAGGCACAGGGGGTGCAGGGCCTGGCCTGGACCCAGAAGCACTGTACCTGAGGGGCATCCCTGCTCCCCAAACTCAATGGGGAACCACCAGGCCTGGAGTTGAGCCCTCCCCCCCATGACAGCAGAGGATGGCCACACCCCACAAGAATGCAAGCTGACAGGAGAACGAAGACTTCTGCAAGCACAGCTGCCAGCAAGAAAGAAAAGAGACGGAAGGATGGGTCCCAGCAGAGTCCAAAACCAGATGGATGAGACGTAAACAAGAAGATCACGCTTCTCACTGAGTTGCGGAAGATGCCAGAAACAAAGAATGACAAGAAATCCTAAAGAGAAAGGAGATGTTGAAAGTGCTGAAGGAAGAAACACTCAAACCTAGAATTTTATACCCAACTAAAGATACACTCAAGTATACAAGGCCTCGTAAGCTCGCCCAGACAACGTGCTCCGCTCTTGAAACATTCTTCGAGAAAGTATCTAACAAGAAAAAAATAAATTGAGAAGCTGCAAGATGTGGGGAGTAAAAATGAGGGTATAACTGAAAAGTTGACTGTGGCTCCCCACCCCCAACAAAAAACTGAACCTTCACGACAATCCGGAGTTAAGTTGGAGTCTGGACAGCCCACTGAAGGGGTGGGGTGGGGAGGGGTGGAGGGAGCCTGTGCTGAGGCCCCTGTTTTGTGCAGGGTGCAGTGCAGGTATCGATAAGCTGTGAAAATAGTGGGAAATAAATGTAAGCGTGAGTCTTTAAAACTCAGGGATAACCGTCAGAAAGACAGAAAGGGAGAGATATTTCCAAATCAAAGAAAAAAAGTCAACGTAGCAAATAGATGAAGAGACAGAGGAAAAAAAACAACAGCAACAGCAAATTAAAAAAAAACTACGGTAGAAAGAAGCATGTAATAAATTGCTTAAAAGTCTGGAAATACAATAATGACAATTAAAACATCAATGAAATGGCAGACTCTGACTGGATTAACAACTTCTAGCAATACGTTTGTTGTCTACAGGAGACCCACATAAAACAAATGTCTAATGAAAAGTTTAAAATAAAAGGATGAAAAAAGATTCACTCTGCAAATAGGAACCAAAAGTAAGCTGAGTTAACGTCACTATGAGAAGAACACAAAAGGAGTATGTGAAGGTGTACTAAGTATGAACACGTGTACTCATATGCAAATAACAGAGGTATGTGAAGCACACAGAGCAATCACTGCAAGAACCAAAGGAAGAAGCGGGTGCTCCGTGAGTGCATGTGCAGTGTTGTCAGAACTCACGTGTGCAGTGTGCGTGCTTGGTGAGTGTATGCAGTAAGTGTTCACACATGTGTGAGTGTTCAGTAAGTATACTCACGTCTGTGTGTGTGAGCACAGTGTACTCATGTGTGTGTGTGTGCATACCAGAGACTTTCACAGACTCCTTCAGACAAGGGATATGCAAAGTTACGGATGATTTGCATAATATGATTTAAAAGGCCAAACTCTCAGATATTACAACTAATCAAATGAATTATTTTTAAGAATATAATAGACAAAAGTGACCGCCCCACACACAAAAATGCAAACCACCAGGGACTAAGTCCTGAAGGAACCCCTGGGACGCTCCGAGGACAGCCGCTGACCGCCGACCGCCGTGCTCGCACAGGGGCTCCAGACTAGGGCCGTGGATGATGCGTTACGCGCACACACACACTCACTGAACAGAGGCAATGCACTGTTACTGAACATACACACTCTACTGCACACACACACACCCTCACCACCACTTGGTCCCCAAGTGCTGTAAGGAGATGACAGAGCCCTGACAAGCAAGCGCCAAGGAGCACTGCATGGAAACTCACAGAATGAGAGACAAGAACGAGACAAGGGAGGCAGGCTCCTTGCCCAGGCCAAGGGTCAACGTGGACCAACTCCACTTGTCCCCGAGACCCAGATGAAGGGGAAGGCAGCCCCACAGCGGGGAGTCATGGACAGTGGCTGCCTGGGGTCACCTCGGACCCAGGCCAGTGGCTCTCCTCCCCTGCAGAGGTCAGGCCGCACACAGCTCACAAATGGTCGCCCAGAGGGCATCTCTGCTGTGGAGATCCGTTCTGTGCTTCTTCACAGCAGCTGGCAAACTAGGCCCTGTGGGCTAAACCCAGCCTGCCACACACCTTTGTAAATAAAGCTTTACTGGAACACAGCCTCACACGTTACGGACTGTCTGCGGCTGCTTTCCCACTGCAACCGCACCCTTAAGCGCCCACAAGGCCGACAAATGCTCTACCTTCTGCCTTTCACGGAGTGTTTGCTGACCCCGCCTCAGAGCATACTCAAGCCCCGGCCAGGCCAGTGCTGTGTCTGCCACCACCGCCCCCGGGTTCCACGTGGACTGGGGCTGGAGAAGATGCCCGCCCCTCAAAGCCCTCGAAGGTGCCACGACCTCAGAGGCCCTCAGCACAGTCACAGTGCATGTTCCAAAGCCAGACTGGGTGGCCCCGGCTTACTCCCCTCATCCAACATAAGCCCCCAGACACTGCCACAAAAACTGCCAAAGGCCTCCCACTTGGGATTTTAGCAAAGCGTCCTTACAAACCAATGCAGACACCAAAGCAGGAGCCTCGCACACACTGAAACATCATGCACACACACAGGCACCTGCCAGCACATCCATGCACATGCCACTGCATGCACACAGGCGCCTGCCGGCACACCCATGCATGCACATGCCAGTGCACACACACAGGCGCCTGCCAGCACATCCATGCACGCACATGCCAGTGCACACACACAGGCGCCTGCCGGCACACCCATGCACGCACACAGGCGCCTGCCGGCACACCCATGCACACACACACACACACACTCCAGCACACACAGGGGAGAGGCAAACCTGGTTAGGGAACAATGTGACATTCAGATAGATACAATCACAGCTACAAGATCAATATGAGAATTCCTAAAAGTTACAAGAATGAAATATATTTTTCATTGATTTGTTGTTTTAAACCATTAAAAAGATGGGTATGCGTGTTAAAGCAGCACAAACACTGAGGGCACTAAAAGACACTGCCGTTTTCACACTGTGGTAGAAAATCAATCTCGCTGACATACTTTCAAAGTAAAAATCTGAAAAGCAGGCAGCACTCCTCGGGCGCCAGGAGCAGGCATGCAGGAAGAATGGTGGACCCCGGGGCAGCGGGCGGCCACACGCCCAGCCAAGGGCCTGCCGCTGCCTCAGCACCGGGGCGTGGGAGCTGCCAACTCGAGGACGTACCTCGGCTCAAACGTACTCCCACGGTTGCTTTTAAAAAGAATCATAAAAATGCCCAACCCCCTTTTTTGTTTAAGTTGACCAAATGGCACCCACTTGCCCGCAGCGCTGGCACAGACAGTGCTGGCGAGATGGATCGATAGGAGGAAATGGGGAGGCCGGGCTTCAGCTCCAAGTTGGGCTGCTGAGTGCTGACGTTATTGATTTTACCTAGTTCAGCTGGCCTTGTAATTAAAATGTAAATTTGAGAAAGAGATTATGTCCTGACAGAAATGGTGGGATTAAGGGGAAGATAAAAGCCCCTCAGTGAAAATTCAGAGAAAGAAATGAGAAAGAAAAAGAACACCGGTCTCCTCAACAGTGTGGATTCAGACTGAATCCGACGACGCCTGATTCACCGGCTGTAACTGAAAAGGCAGCCGCGGACTAAACCAGCGTCATGAGCCAAGCTGGCCCCGGGCTGCAGCTGCCGGGTGGCAGGCAGGGGTCCTGCACCCTGGCCCAGCCAGGCCTGCTCACCCGTCCAGGACCCCAGACTCCTGTGACCACTGCCACCCACCCCCCACCCCCCACCAAGAGCACAGCCCGGCAGACGGGCCTCACCACCTCGTCTCAAGACTCAGCTTCTTTGCCCGGGCTCTGTGTCCTCAAGACCCTATGAACCCAAGGCACTGGCGCTGCCGCCCCAGAGGGTGCCACCCAAGGGGGTGTCTATCCCAGAACCCGTGCCCTCCAGGCATAGAGTAGACCACCCCCACGTCCACCCTCTGCTGGCAGGGTCTGCACCCAGCTCAGCCCCGCTCACTCCCCAGCTGCCACGCGCCCATCCTGAACCACGCAGGAGGACACGCCGCCTCACCGTGACGCCGTCCAGGCTCAGCCCAAAGGTCACGAGCCCCTCGGAGCACGGGGCTGAGCTCTGTGTGCCCCACCTGGCCCCAGCCGAGCTCCCAGAGACCCTTCCTCAGGTCAGGCTTTACAAGTGACACTGGGGACAGATCCTGCTCCCACACGGAACCACGCAGTCTGACGAGGCCGTGGCAGGGGAGCCAAATTCGGGGATGCAGAGCAGGGACCCTCCAGGCAGCTGGTACCACATAACAACCTGCCCCACAGCCACGGTGGGACGAGCGGCCGCTGTCCTGCGAGGGTGAAGTTGAGGGTCTCCCAAGAGAGGGGAAGAAGGCCAGGCGCGTGCAGCCAAGGCCCGGGGAGCCCCTTGAGGGCAGGAGGCAGGGCCCCATCACTGCTGCAGCCACATCCAGGATGGGGGCACCTGCCACACTGGGCACAGGAGCGGGTGCTGCACCAACGGGGGCTGTTGGGCCTGAGGTGCCCACCCAGCCCTCGCAGTTCTACCTGCACACCTGAGTTACCTCGTCGTTGAACAACTTTACTTCACCTTATGGCCCCGATTCAAACCAACTTGTCCAATTTGCCACAAAAGCCGTAGGCGCTGTTTCTGTCTGCTCGCTCCCGACATGATCAGACGCCCTGGGCCCGGCAGGGGGCTCTCCCCAGCCCCCACTGCACTCACCACATTCGGGCCACAGGTGCTCAGGGACCTCGGCCTCGTAGCCCTCCTTCTCTGGGACCTCCACAAACTCGTCGTCCTCGTCGTCCTCGCCATCCTCACCCCCGCCGTCCAGGGCTTCCGCCTGTGGAGACATCCCCCAGCACAGATGAGCCCAGCTGCTGCGGGGGTGTGCCCTGGGCAAGCTGCCCCTCCATGGTCTCCTGAGCAGACACCTCCAAGCAACTCCTCATGCCAAGGGCACCAACGCCAAACCACAAACTGCCCGCCTGCGGTCCAGTCCTGGGAAAGGAGCCATGTGCGTGAGCGTGGCCCCACAGGTTTCACATGCAGACATGCAAGCGGGTTTGTAAGGCACCCCGTGAAGAGAGGGGGTTTTCCTCTGCTAAAGGACAGGCTGCCCTGCAGCATTTGTCAGAAAAAACACCCAAGAGGTTTTTCCTCCTGACCACGGCTGTGTGTCGGCACGATCAGTCTGCTGGGGACAACCGTGCCTGAGCCTGGATGCACCGGAAGACCCGAAGGGTGTCACGGCAAGTCCCCCCCAACTTTAAGAAAGCCCGACGCCCACGCACTCCCCCTTCCCGGCTGTCCTCGTTCCTGCCGCTCTGGGGTGGGGTGGGGGACAGCCACGGGGCCCTAGCAGGGCTCACCCACCTCGGCTGGGCCTGTGCACCCACGCGAACTCCGAGGCTGTGGGAACCCCTGGAGGTAGGCGCTGCCGTCAAAGCTGAGCCCCAGCCATCCTCAGGCCAGTTCCTGCCTGGACAGACGCTCGTGACGCAGGACACCCCTCAACAGCTGGCACAGCCGCCCCCCCCGGCCCTGGACTCTCAATGCAGCCCCAAACCAGGGCAGAGGCCACTGGGGCGGAACCCCACTGTCAGACACCAGCCTCCTGCCCTTGCCGAGTGCCCCTTCCTCCCCGGTGGCCCCGGCAGGCATGAGGGTCACGGGAGGGCAGGGGTGCTGGGGTCCCCTGGGCTCTCCTTATGGGCAGCCATGGGGAGGGGCACCCCCCCATCTCCTCAGCCCTGTTCAGCCCAACTAGAGCTAGGTGCAGGAGGAGCGGTTGCTGCCAGACCCCTCACTGTGGACAGCGGCTCCTCAGAAATGACAGGAGGGACACTGGGAAGATCTCAACCGCTCTGACACCTGCCTTGACTTGTAAAGGCTGCCTCCGCAGTGACATCTCGCAGCCAGCACAGCGGGGCTCTCTCCGTGCGTCCAGGGTCAGGAGGCCGTGCGGCCACTGGACACCACCCCGAGGCAAGGGGACAGTGCCCTCCTGGCTGGCAGACCCAGGGGTGGAATCAGATGCAAATGTGCTTGGTTTAGGCCGGCCCAGGCCGAGCATCGGGAAGCCCCGGGGACATTCATCACGGAAACTGTAATTTTTGTTATCAGTCTCACACTGATCAAAAGGGAAGCCTGTCCCCACCGCTGACCTGTGAAACGTCCCAATTATGCTCTTTGGAAATGACAGGGGCACTTAACTCCCGCGCTGAGCAAATGACGACGATCAATCACGTTTGAATAACAATGAGCCACGGACCTGAAAATGATTTTTGTATAGAATCTACCCAGGAATTTATGAAAGGTGGAGAGCAGCCCAAGGTTCTAGGGCATTACGGCTCTCGGCTGGTGCAGTGCGTAGCCAACACTAAGCAGAATTTATGTGTTTTAATTTCCTAAAAGGTAGATGTGCGTTTGGCGCTACAATGCATAACAGAATGCCAGGTTTAAATATGGGGGTCATTTTCATAAAATATTATGCGTGTTGCTCACACCCTCGAATTTCACTGGGGACTTTTATTAAATTTTCATTTCCTAAAAAGTACTTGACTGCTTAGCCAACAATTAGGAGCTGCGCCTCCTTTCTCTGGGGCTGGAGGCGGGTCCCGGGGGCTCTGGAGACACCCCGGGGGGCGCCATGGCTGCCCTCCCACCCTCCACGCCACATGCGGCCAGCACAGCCCCGGCTCGCCGCCAAGGCTGAGGCAAGCCCGACAGCTCCCATCTTCCAGCGTCCACTTGCGTGGGGCACCCTGGCCGTTGGGACGTGCATGACCTGCCGGGAAGGGCAGCGATACTCTCAACGCCAAGGGGCAGAAGCCACTGGCTCCACGACGGCGCCGTCACGACCCACAATGCCCTTGTGCTTGCATAGGAGGCCCACACCCAGAGGCCTGGTCAGCAGAGAACCAGAGGCCACCCCCAACTCGAGGACCCTCCTGTCCAAGGCCCCCCAGGAAAGCATCCCACCTGCCCAGGCCAGTGTCCCCCATCCACAGAGAAAACCGAGCGGTTCAATCGGGGACTGGGGGCGACCCGCACTCGAGGGAAAGCCGCGAGTGGGTGAGGCACAGGCCGGCTGGCGTGTGGGGCACCGGGAGGGTGAGGCTGTAAGGAATCGGCACGGGCCCGCGGGCGCCCAAGGGCTCGGAGCTCTCCACGAGCCTCGGGCCTCAGACGCGGGCTTTCGGGACGATGTCAGACACGCAGCACCTGCTCGCAAGCAGTCTGCTTTCAACCCACCGAGAGTCGAGCTTTCCAGTCACGATAAAACAACACAGGATGTGATGGGGAACCCAACCATCCCCCGGAAAAGGGAGCGGCTGCCCTCCAGCCCAGGCAGCACGTGGGGGAGCCAGACACCTGCACCCCACCATCGGCGGCAGGTCAGCTTCGACTCGCCGCGGCGCAAACCTCGGCGCAGGGCAGTCTGCAGCAGCCACAGGACGCCTGAGGAGGGCCACAGGCCTCCTGCTGGTTTAGTACAAATTGATTCTCACCCAAAGTTAAAAGGATTTAGAAAAATGAACCTCTGCAATCATAATTAAACAAGCCATAAAATGGCTAAAATATACAACGCAATCAGTTTACAGAACGAGCTACAGTGAGGTCACTAATTATTCGAGGCGGAAGGAAAGGGAACACAGCCCGTGGAGGGCCCGCTCCACTCGCTAAAAGCTGCACAGAGACTACAGCTGGGGCCATTAAATAAATTTTGTACGATCTAATTAACTTGGTGCACAATCTCAATTACTTTTCACCCAAGAAATCACTTTTGTTCAGTTTTATGTGTGTCTGTTTCCCTTTTAAAAAAAAAAAATGATGTAAGGCATGGTCAAACAAGTGAACTCTAAACTTCATTTGTCTTTCAGCAGGCTTGATGGCTATGCATTTAAAAACCCATTCTATCTTATAAACTAAAAATTAAATGTACTCAGCTGTGATGGTCGTCATTGCATCTGCTATTTATATGCTAATGCCCTCCCTGGAAGGCCGTGCAAATTACCCCGCCAGCCAATATCTCATGTGTCTCCGCACACTGGCGACGCACCCTCAAGGATGGGGCTGGCCGGGCACCAGGGCTGACCGCGGCCAGACTGTCGGAACAGCAATGGCAAGCCCACCGCCACCAGGGCAAACAGGCCACAGAGACGGCTCCGGAGAACCCATTTCCACCTCCTAAACGAGATCTTTGAAAAATATTCTAAAGCAAATCAGCGTTTTCCAGAACACCTGTCTTTCTACAAAACCTAAACTCGTGGAGCATAATTTCAACAGTGGCATCACAGGCTCTGCCCGCCAAACCTCTCCAGCTCATTTCATCTAAATCGGTGGCAGAAACGAGCTCGGGAACATGCCCGGCTCGCAAGGCGCTGGCGTCAGCAGCGGGATCTGGGCTGACCAGTGAGGCGGCACCGGGACGGCTGTTGGCTCTGGTGGCACCGACAGAGGCCCCGGGGACGGGCCACCTCACAGAGCCCAGGCCAGGGGTGCCCCACACAATCAGGGGGTGCCTGCGGGTCACACTCCAGAGTAGGGCTGGGACCAAGGCCCTGCTCCGCGGGCTGGACCACAGGCACGCCTGGCACCCAGCCAGGCATGGCGTGCATCCTGGGTCCAGCCCAGCCCCTCACGGATGCGCTGACCAGGGGCAGCCGCCGGCCTAGGTGTGGCAAAGCTGCTGCCCCGGAATCAGCTGCCAGCCACATCCCGAGTAGCGGTCACACAACTGGTTCCTCCTGGACAGGAGAGGCTTAAGTGCACTGGGACGCAAGCTGAGTTATCACTGGGTTACTGCACTTCACATAAAGCCAACAGCACATCCAGCGGGCTGTGTAATCGCTTCTCAGCACAGGCTGCGCCCTCCAGATCCAGGAACTTCATGCCTCCGACAAGCGCCACTGAGGCAGGGAACTTCGGTCGTGGGAAAGGAAAGCCCGGCGGTCACGTGCTCCAGGGTCCCACATGATCCACATGCAAACACATAAAGATCACACATGCACACATGCTCACATGTGCACGCACACCCCCATGCATATACATGCATACACTGTGTCCATGCACAAGTGCACGTGCACACGCACATGTATACACACCCCACACACACATTTGCACATGTATGCACACACCCACATGCACACTCTATGCCAGATGCAGAAAACGGCCATCTGCCTCAGCCTGACCTTTAACCTTCACAGGTGAAAGAGCAAATGGCCAAGGTCACAGGAACCCTGAATGTAGCCTAAGAGGCCAGGAAGGTGCAACTGAGTGGGACAGGAAGCACGGCTGTGTTGCGGCAAAACCAGAGAGCCTTTCCCACCAGCTAGCCCAGCTCTCAGCAGGTGACCTTGGGAGAGGTGAGGCTCGATTTCATCTGCAAAATAGGGGTCAAGACAGACCCCACCTCGTGGGGTCATCTCTGATCACGGGGTGAGCTGTGGGAAGGTGCTGACGTGTCACACAGAGGCTGGCCAGGTACGGGGTGTAGGCCTCAGGGCCTGGGCAGGGAGGGAGAGCTGGTGCCCTTAGAGGGCTCCCCAGCACGGGGGTAGGAGCCCCTGCTCGGCCTGAGGCCACCGCCCGGCTCTCACCCCTTCCAGTCCTTGCCCCTCCACTCCTAGGCTTGAGGTCGGCCCCCCCAGCCCCCAGCCTGGCTTCCAGCCCCCTGCTGACCCCCAGTCCCCTCCCAGCCCCTGGCCCCTCCCTGGGTCAGTTCCCTCCCAGCTGCCACACCCTGGCCCCTTCCAGCCCCTGCCCGGCCCTCGTCCTGCTGGTGCACAGCTGGCCTTGGTGTGATGGAGGAGGCACGTCACCTGGCAAGGCTGCCACCGGCAGTGCTGCACTGCAGGCTCCCTGACGACAACTGATTTAGTTCCCTGCCTGCCGGGAACTGCCGGCTGCGTTAAACACCCCGTCCCTGGGGTCTCAGCTTCTGTCCTTTTCACCTACAGAAAGCCACATGCTCTCTCACTGCAACAGAAAACTTCCTGGCACAGCACTGTGACAGGAGATCAGAGGGTGGGGGCGTGCCACCTGCAGGAAGGTCGCTGGATGCTTGGGGGGGGCTGGCGCCCAGGAGAGGGGGCACTGGGGAGCAAGGGGGTACTTCCTGGGACCTGGCCCTGGAGGCGGAAGCTCTGCAGGGCAGCTGGCCCAGGAACCCACGGTGGATCTGGATGGGCTGTGCCCGTTTCAAGAGAGTGTACTCGGGGCATCCCACACCACACAGGACTCAGCCAGGAGCAGAGAGAAGCTGCGTGGGGTCTCAGCCTTTTCAACCACAAAGGAAGAACCCCAGTACCGACAGCACTAGAGACTGATGCTTAAAATTATTTTTTCTGACTTCCTGGTTGGAGGAAAATTAATACATTGTTAATTGCACAATACAGAATAATTGGTGACCTCAGCTACACAGTTAAGCAGCCAGCGATTTAGAAGTTTCAGAGAGCTTTCATCAGTCTAACGGACGGGCAGCCATGGGTTAGTGCCCCTCCCCAGCCGGCGAGGCTGGAAGCTAAATCTCCCCGAAGCGTCTCACATTGATCCACCTGAGATTTATCCCAGCCTCCTGCCACCCGGAACCAAGACAGACTCTATAAAACAAACGGCTAAACATACTTAAACTGGCTTAAGTATTTTTTAAAGACAAAACGCTCTGTCGACAGAGGACACTGCCAGGTGGGAACGACAGAGAGGGCAGCTGGAGCCCCCCAGCAGGTTCTGCAGGTGCTGAGGGCACCGAGCCCCCATGCTCGGCGTCGAGGGATGGGTCCAGGGCTTGGGATCGGGGCCTCCGGGCCCGGGTGGTGACCCGCAAAGTTCCGTTGGTCTCAGCAGCTCACATGCTTGTTGAAAGTTCTAGAACATCTAAATGATGTGTCACTGAACGCACACCTTCAGCCTGGCCTGTTTCACACGCAGAGTTAATGATGCTGACCCCGCGTCAAACGGGGAAACACGGAGCCGGTGGTTTAAACCCTCCGTGGACTTCATTTGAAAATCAGTGAAGAACAACTCGCTCATGGTTTCTAATTAAAATGACAATTAAGCAGCTGGCATTGGCCGCCTGCTACCGACCGCCGCCACTGCTCCGGGAAGCGGCCCCTGCGTCTCTCCAGGAGGCTCCACGCTGCACCAGCAGAGCCGGGTCCCCGGGGTTCCAGCCCGGAGCCTCCGCATAAGGCCAGCCTGAGAAGCTCGGTGCACCTGACCAGGGCAGCTGCGGTGGGACGGCGGCCAGAGGGGCAGGGGTCCCTGCGGGGTGCCGCCAAGTCTCACAGCTGGAAGAGAAGGGCTGGCCTGGGGCGTGACCCCCGGGAGACACCCCTGCCATGACACGCAGTTCCCGGGACACGCGGGGCCTCCCGGACACACCGTGTGGCCCTGGGCAGGTGGCACGTCCAGGCCCGGGGAGCGCAGTCAGGTGGAGGCCGCCGCCCGCCCCGTGACCGCCCAGATCCCACGCCTGAGGGACACGCCAGGGCAGGCAGCAGCAGGACTGCCACGAGGGGGCTGACTGTACACGTGTGCCCGGCCTGGGGGTCGGGACAGTCCCCTGGCCCAGGGCCGCAGTACTGGGCAGGGAGCCCCTGGCTCGGCAGCCCCCACCGCCTGGGCGACTCAGGGAGCAGCCGGGGTGCCCTCTGCTGGCCGCGCCAGGAACTGCGCCTGCAGCCCCACGACACCAGCCAGACCCTGTGGGAACGTCCCGCCACGCAGCCTCGCCGGGCCAGGGTCCTCTTCATCACAGCCTCCAGCCCTTTGGGGAAGTGCTGCCCATGGCCAGGACACGCAGCAGGGGCTGTGGGGGTGTCTGCACCCCCGTCCGAGCACAGGCACCCCAAGTGCCTCTGTGGCAGGCAGCCAGCGCTCTTGGCTCTGAGTCTGGGGTCCCAAGGGGCTTTGGATTGGGTCTTCTCCACAAGAACCCCAGCTTTCTTCTCAGGCGAGAGCTCCCCTTGAAGACATGGAGGGAGTTTAAGTCACCTCTTCTGGGACAGGTGCCTGGAGGCCGCCCCCAAGCCACCCCTGCCCGGCCCCACTCCTATCCCCCAACCACAGGCCCAGGACCCTCAGCTCGCTCTACACCCGCTGGCTTGGAGGCCAGAGGAGTGGCCGACAGGAGCCCCAGCTGGTGACCTGTGCCCAGCGCTGACGACCCTCCTGGCAGCGTGTCCACGGAGGGCACTCCTGAGAGACGTCCACCCACAGCCGGCCTCGTACTCTGGGCTGCTGTGGGCCCAGCACCGCGCCTCAGCCACGCTCCCTCATCCTGTCACCAGGCCCTGCAACAGGGACCCCCATCCAGCCCCGGCCAGGTAGCTCCTGTCTGCGGTGCCCGAGGCTCTGTGCCCAAGGGTGTGGCGCCCTCCCCAGGGTCCTCTTGAGCCCCCGTGATCCACCACACCCTGCCAATTCTCCACCCAAACGTGGGCAGCATCAGGGCGTGCGCTTCGGTCTGGCTGGGCCGGCTCTCCATGGGTCCTGCTTGGGCCAACCCACACGGCACAGGGCAGGGCACCCGGACCTGGAGCCTCCCTCAGCAGGGAGGGTGACCAGCACCCCAGGTCCTCGGAGATCACCGCGATGGCACCAGGCCTGATACCCTGCCGTGACCTGACACCCTGGACGGCCCCGCTGGGATCAGGTCCGCCTGAGGATTCAGGGCGAGGCCAGCACAGAGTGGCAGGGGCTGCCCGGGACCACAGAACAGGCCTCCACTTCCCCCAGGGGCCCCCATCAGCACAGAGCTGCTCCTCCTCCGCCGCCAGGGGACCCTTGCTGCCCCTCCAGCTGGAACCTTCTACCCTGCTTCCCGTGCTCAGCTCCCATTCCGAGCGACCCCGCCAGCTGACGCCAGGGGCGGGCCCCACGGGACATCAGGGGGTGGGTCTGCAGAGGCAGGAGCCCCCCTGCTCTGCTGCGGTGCCCCCGCGCCCTTCCCTGCATCACCAGCCTGCCGGTCACTCACCGTCCTCTGTACCCCTGCAGGTTCGACGTCGAGGTCCCGGGACTTCCTGACAGCGACGTCCAAATCCGCCTTGAGATCGATGGCGCGCTTCAGCTGCCCGCCGTGCCTCCCGGCGCGGGTGAACAGCTGTGGGGGATGGGGCGTCACTGCTGCCCCCGGGAGGCCTACGGTCCTGCGTGTCCAGGACCCGGGGGCAGAGCTCCAGGAGGACAGGCATCCACCGTCCAGTCATCAGGTCACAGGGACTCTGAGCCAGCCCCTCGGCCAGTCTCCACTCGCTCCCTCCTGTCGCCCCACAAGGTCCTCGCTACCCAGTGCCACACTCATCTCTGCCCCTCACCAGCCGGGGGACCCAGGGTGTCTCATATGGCAACACAATAACAGACGGAGCATCTGTGGGGCTCAGGGAGCCCAAGCTGCACCCCTTGCTCCCCAAGCTGCTCCTACACCCCGAGCTGCATCCCCCACTCCCCGAGCCACCCCCTGCTCCCCACGCCAACCTCCCTGCACCCCAAGCCACCCCCTACTCTGAGCCATCTTCTCCTCCCCAAACTGCACCCACCTCCCAAGCTGTCCCCGCTGTTCCATAAGCCACCCTCCCCTGCACCCCAAACCATCCCCTGCACCTCAAGCTGCCCTCCCCTGCAACCTGAACCACCCCCCATTCTCTAGGCCACCCTCCCTGCTCCCCCAGCTGCCCCCTGCCTCCTAAGCCACCCTCCCCTACAACCTGAGCTGCCCCCACCTGCACCCAGGAGCTTGCGGCAGGCAGGAACTTGTTGTGGATGAGCCTGAGGGCATCGTGGGCAGCGTGGACGATGGCACTGTTGTCTTCACTCTCCTGCACCTTCAGATCGTCTGGAATGAAGCACGTGGAGATCAGAAGGAACACGGATGTGTCCTCCGGCTGATGCCGGGCAGACCAGTGCTGCCAGGGAGACTGCCGCCACCCCCTTGGCACTGAGCACACGTGCACCAGCCATCGGTGGGGACGTCTGTCGGGGGGAGCCACTGGCCCCCTGACCTGCAGACACACAGCCACACCTTCCTGCCACGGGTCAAACTAGGGCCCCAGCTCTGGGGGAAGGACCTTCGAGCACACCATGGAAGCCAGGGCCATAAAGGCAGGCGGAGCGCTCGGATGTGAGGAAATCTGACGTCATGGAACGTGGGGCGTCTGCGGTACAAACACAAACAGCTGAGCTAAGAAGAGGCCCAATCCCTGGCCTGTGGCCAACTCTGCAGTGGAGTCACCATGAGGACCCCAGCCAAGCCCACAGACGCCACGACAGGAGACAAGGGACATGCGTTCCTGTCCCAGCTTTGTGGTCGTCACTTCTCCGTCGTGCTCATCTCCAGGCAATAGTCGATGGCACCCACCCCCAGGGAGCCTCTTTTGTTGCTCAGATGTGGCCTCTCTCTCAGCCCGCAAGGCTGGTGAACTCACTGCCCTCCCCCCTACATGGGACCTGACTCCTGGAGATGGGCCTGGCCCTGGCCCTGTGGGACTGAGAAAGTCTTCCTGGACCAAAAGTGGGAAGAGAAACGAAACAGAATAGAGTTTCAGTGGCTGAGAGATCTCAAACAGAGTCAAGAGGTCACTCTAGAGGGCATTCTTATGTGCTATACAGCTATCCCACTGCAGTTTCTAGTGTTCTGGAATAGCTAGAAGGAAATACCTGAAACTGCTGAACTACAACTCGGCAGCCTTGATTCCTGAAGAGGATTGTGTAACTATAGTTTTTACAGTGTGACGGTGTAGACGCAAAAACTTTGCAACTGACTCCCTTTATCCAGTGTATGGACAGATGAATAAGATAAAAAAAGACAAAAAATGAATGAATAATGGGGGAAGGATAAGGGCTATGGGATGTTTTGGGTGTTCTTTTCAATTCTTGTTGTTCTTTTTACCTTTTTTTTGAGAAATGAAAATGTTCAAAAATTGACTGTGGTGATGAATGCACCACCATGTAACGGTGCCGTGAACCACTGACTGCACCGGAGATGACCGTACCGAATGTGAGTAACTCTCAATGAAACTGAATTGAAAAAAGAGTTGATGGTGCCTGACCCCTCGAGGCCTCATTCTGATCCTGGTGGGGCCCGAGACCCCAGAGCTGGAGGGACACTGTGTGTCGCTGGCCCCCACCACCCCCTCACGCCCCCTCCCTCACACAGGCCGTGAAGGAGCCGAGGGGAACCCTGATGCCACTCACTGCAGCCCAGGCCAGGCCTGCCCCGGGGTCCCCGAGCGAGGCCGTGGGGGACTGAGGGCCGTCACCTGAGGACAGCTCCAGGTCCAGCGTGTACTTGTGCGAGCCCAGCCCGTGGCTCCGGACAAAGTCTTCCCGGTCCTGGTCCTCGTCCTCGCTCTCGTCCTCAGATGGGGCCCCTGAGGCTGCCTCTGGGGGACCCTCCCGGGGTGGCGTCTGCCCTCTGGCCCCCGGATGGTGTGGAAAGGCACGCAGGTCTTTGCTGCAGCATGGCTGCTCCCCGTCCAGGGAGCCCTCAGTGCTGAGCGGGCTCGGGGGGCGGGGGGTGCCCTCAGTGGGGGCCCAGTCAAACGGCACCAGCAGTCGAAAGCAGCCATCCAGCTCCGTCAGGCAGGCCCTGATTTCTCCAGACATTTCTGCCAAGAGAACCAGAGGTGCTGGCTGATTGTGCCCTCCTGGGCCTAATGCCCAAGACACGGAGCCAACTCGGCGAAAGGAGGGGTCACCTTTGGGTGCCCGTGAAGGGTGTGTGCCCTAGTGGCCTCCACGGCCCCTCCAGCACACCTGCTGCACCCCCAGGCCATGCTCCTCCCTCCTCTCCCACCATACCATGTCCTGGGGGCTCTTGAACTGCCCAGTGAACTGTGGTCCCCCCCACCACAAGGTGAAGCTGCTGTAACTCTCAGGCCTGGAGGGCGAGGCCGTGGCCCACGGGGAGCAGGAGGGCACACCCCGCCTCCCGGCCCGGGGCCAGTCTCGTGTGGGACAGCCAACACTGGTGTCACCCCACACGCCCCTTGGGCGGCCTCTACCGGAGCCCCAGAGTGTGGCTGCCCACTCGGGGGACACCCAGGCCTGGACTGCTCCCTGGGAGGCAGGGCTGAGTGTCAGCAAGAGGCTGAAGATCCGGGGCCAGAGCCTGGTCCTGGGGGTGGGGGCTGAAGCCAGCACAGAAGGCACCCACCAGACGCAGGCTTTGTGCCCCTCTCCACCTCCTTACTGAGCCATGCCCGCCCCACAGCCTGGGGAGACGTGAAGTCCAAGGAAAAGGCCACCAGACCCCAAACCCGGAAACCAGGACCCAGTGGCCAGAGGCTAACCGAGGTGGGGTCCTCAGCCCCTGTGCCGGTTTGGATGTATCGTGGCCCCCAAAACACCATTATCTGTGATGCAATCTTGTGGGGGCAGATTGAATAACCTTTTTGGTTAGGGAGTGAACTTTTGATTGGAAGTTTCCATGGCGCTATGACCCACCCAACTGTGGGTGATGACTCTGGATAATTTCCATGGAGGTGTGGCCCCGCCCATTCAGGGGGGCTCTGAATTAGATCACTGGGGCCATATAAATGAGCTGACAGACAGAAGGAACTCAGTGCAGCTGTGAGTGACATTTGGAGAGCAACTGAGAGAGATATTTTGAAGATGGCCATTGAAAGCAGCCTTTTGCTCTGGAAAAGCTAAGAGAGGACAAACGCCCCAAGAGCACCATTTTGAAGAACCCACAGGAACTGAGAGAGGAGCTAGAACACAACCTGGGATCCGCTAACAGAGGTTTTCCAGACACCACTGGCCTTCCTTGGATGAAGGGAGCCGACTGCTGATGTGTTACCTTGGACACTTTATGGCCTTAAGACTGTAACTGTGTAACCAAATAAACCCCCTTTATAAAAGCCAGTCCATCCCTGGTGTTTTGCAAATAGGCAGCACTAGCAACCCGGAAGGGCACCCTTCTGCCAGGACAGGGCTCCCCTCCCTCAGGAAGCGGGTAGGCGGAGCAGCCGCCTCCTCCCCTGCTCCGTGGCCCCCATGCTGGGTGTGTCACAGCGCCACCGTCTGCACCAAGTCCCAGGGTGCCCAAGCCTGTGTCCCTGCGATGTCCCGGCAGCCTCTGGCACCACCTCGCCCCCCACCCAGCCACCTCTCACGAGAAAGGCTGCTGCCGGGAAGAAAACGGTGGGGTTTTTTTGGGGGGAAGGGATGACCAAGAGCAAATGGGGGCAGTGAGGTGAGTGTTCTAGAGGGTCTCAGCCAGGCCAGGAGGCTCGGACCCCCGCCTAGATGCCCTCCGCCCTCCTCTCTGAGGGCCTCCCTTCCCGTCCCTCCCTCGAGCTCTGTCTCCCGACCTCCATGGCACCCCCGTCCGCTTGTCCTCCATTACCCCCACATCCATGTCCAGTGGTCCCTCAGGGGGTGGCCACCCACAGCATCACCACCAGGAGGTGCCCCCCAGGCAGAGAAGGTCCTGGGGACAGGCCTGGGTCAGGGCTAAGGGCAGCCTCACCGAGCCCCATGCCCGGGCAGTCTGGGCCCAGCCTGTCTGTCCTCAGGGTCCTGTGACCGGAAGGAAGGACAGATGAGATGGAAGGATGGGCTCTGCTGTGAGGCGGCTGCAGGGAGGCGCACACCTGAGACCCAGCACCTCACCTTCCATCTCCTGCTCGGCCTGCCTGGCTCGCTCTTTGTAGATAGCGTCCAGGCGCTTTCGCTTCTCCTCTTCTCTCTTCCTTTCCGCAACAGTCCTGACATTCATGTCCTGGAAATCCACCTGAGAAACTGAGAGTCAATATGAGGCCTATCTTTAAAGAGCGCAAAGAAGGTAAAGTAAAAACTTGCCGAAGCCGTTGGGCCTGCCCCGACCAAGGCAGTGGAGAGGGAGGCCCCCGGTTCCATCCCACATGAAGTTTACACAGCAAACGAGAGCTGGAAGAACCGTTTTTTCCAAAGCTCCAGAAACAGAGGCCAGGTTGAGGTAACAGCACAAGTGCCGAAACAAGCCAAGGTGGCTTCAAAGCAGCAGAATTGCGTGATGCCCTTGCAGACACCCCTCCACCCCCAGAGCAGCACGTGCCGAGTGCGCACCTGGGCCAGCCTGTCCGGTGCCAGCGGAGGGAGTGAACCAGGACACCCTGTGCAGGTGTGCTCTCTGGGAATGTGCCCTGCCCTTAGAGAAGGCTCGCAGAGCTCCCTGCGAGTGCCATGGGGAGCAGCCGAATCACGGCCTGCAGCGTGACGCCCGAGAACACAAAGATCACTGTCCCAGGGGCAAAGGAGACACTCGGCTGAGTCCACGGGAACACGCGATACACACGTGCCAAGGAAGACAGGCGCATGACAGACCAGGGAGGCCGAGGCATTGACTCCAGGCTGTTCCCCAGACTCACCGCGCGGACAAGCTCTGAAGGAAGGCACTCCACAGGCCAAACACAAACACGGGGGAGACCCTCTTTCTTTCCTTTCTGTTTTTTTCTGTTTGTACATTCCTGACTTTCAAGGAGAGCTCCGTCAACACTAGCAGGACAGAAGCTTAAGAAACAGACGCCTCAGAGTCTAAATTCCAGTGATAAAATATCAAAATATCCTGGCTGCAACAAAAGAACACAAGATATAAAAAGAAATAGGAAAGAAAAAGAGAAAATAAAAAGAAATAGGAAGTGATAGCCCACGTAAAGGAGATTAAAGCTTTAGAAACCATCACAGACCTGGGGCAATCCAGACCCAGACCCAGACCTAAAAAACAGTTCTGAATACGCTCAAAGAGCTAAAGGAAAATGGACAAAGAACTAAAGGAAATTAGGAAAATGACAGATGAACACAAGGAGAAATCAATAGAGAAAATCTTGAAAAATAACTAAATAGAAGTGAAGACCACTGTAACAGAAATAAAAAATTCCCCAGAGAGGTTCAATAACAGACTGGAGCCGGCAAAAGAAATAACTAGGGCATGTGAAGAGAAGACAATTTAAACAATTCAGTGCAAGGAACCAAAAGAGAAAAGGAGATCCAACAGTGCCTGAGGGACCTGTGGGGCGCCAGAAAATGTACCGATATGCACGTGTGGGAGTCCCAGGAGGAGAGAGAGGGAAGAGAGAAATTCAAGGGAACAGTGGCTGAAAACTTCCCAAAATTTTATGAAAGACATGAATATACACCACATTCTTCAAACAGAATGAATCCAAATAAACCTGCACCAAGACACATCATCATCGAACTGCTGCATATAAAAGACAAAGAGCAGCACGCTGTGGACAGCGAGCCTCAGGAAGATTAGGGGCCGACGTCTCATCAGAAAGCACGGATGCCCCAAGTCAGTGGACGGCACATTCGACGTGCTGAACGGAGAAAACAGCCAACCAAGAATTCTATGTCTGGCAAAACTGTCTTTCCAAGACAAGGGGGAACTCACTCTCTGCCCCTCTTGGCTCCCAAGAAGACAGCGGCGCAGCCACCCAAGTCACTGCTGCTGGCATCTCCAGGTAACATTTGTCCATCCCCCACTGAAGAAGAGGCTTTCAGAAAACTTGTAATTGATCAGATTATTTCAGATCACCGGGGGACAGACACCGCCGCACATCCACTCATGAGATAGGAAACCCTCCTGATTATCGAGGTCAGGAACTGCACAAAGCAGGATACTCCTACGGGTCATGTGACACGGCGGGAGACCAAGGGGCCTCGGCCCCATCGGATCATGCGCTGCGTACGGATGACGGCAACCTGGGAGAGCCGACCAGACAAGGCAGTGAAGTCAGAAACTGCAAAGTGAAAACCAAACTACTTGGGAGCTTTGATCCACAAGAACAACTTAATACTGAAGACCCCATTATGGGCGTGGCTCTGACTCGGAGGCCGTTAGGGGCTGCAAAGCCCTTTCCGGGGAGTCGCAGTAAAGCTGCGTCCACCACTGCTGAAGGCCAACAGTGACCAACATCTTCAGCGATGTTCTAGGTTTTTCAGTCAGTCAGCGTGTTAAAGTGTAATGCTTCGTAGCTCATGGCCACAACTTCTTTTTCAATTGACTTACTCTTTTTTAGCTTAAAAAATACTTGCAGATGGAAATCAATGTTCTGTTTGGCAGAACAGTTAATAAAAATCTTTGATTCAGATAGTTTATGGGGTACATTAAATGTTCTTAAACAAATTCAGGCCTGACGGTTTTGCTAGATCTCAATTACAAAATAGTGGAACAAACAAAACAGTAGAACCACAAAATATGTTTTGTGTGTGTTTTCTAACAATCATTTCTTTCCAGTGTTTAACCTTGAGGTACTAATCCCGTGATGGCTAGCATCCTAATATGCTTAATCAGTGATTAAAACATCACGTTCAGGCTCAAGTCAGTATCTGAGCTCACTGAGACTTAAATACTTTACCTCTTTATCAGGTCGATATGTATAACTTGATGGGCAAATGTCCTCTGTCCACCTACGCTACCTCTCTTTTTACCCCAGGGCCTTTTATTGAGTTAGAAATCCCTAGTCATAGGGGTTCACAATCTTGATAGGAAGTATTTTGATTCACACACACCCAGAGTGCACACTTGTATGTTAGAAGGGCAGGAAAGAGAATGATTTAAAGAATAAGTCTTTACCATTATCCTTACTTTTTGTTTATATAGTTTATTTCATGAGGAAGTCAGTTTTTTGCTCCCATTTGGACCACCTTGCCTCTGACAATTTATATCCAGAAAAGTTACTGTATGTGGTTTCATCTTATGTTCACTTTGACAAATGTGCCTGTTTTAAATGCACATATAACCCAAATGTCAAATATTACATATTGGGTTAGATGGGGAAAATGTAGTCCAAAAAGCTGGAAAAAGAGAATTCTGTTATGTTCAAGTCCTTAAATAATATGTTGTGTTCTTTTATTACTGTTTCATTTATAGGAGAAAACAGGCAATTTCTATGTACTTTGAGATAACTGTAATTTCAAATTCATTTGGATATATATCAGAAAAGGTTGTTTTCAAAATAAACTGGAGAGTATAAAAATATAATTATAAAAAAAACAAGGGATAAAAATTAAACTATTTTTTTAAAAAAGAAAAACAAAAATCCACACAAATAAATAAATAAATAAATAGGAGCGAAAAATTAAGCCATTAACAGACAAAGGATGAGGGCGTTGTCACCACTAGCCCAGCCCTAGAAGAAATGCTAAAGGAAGTTCTCCAGGTGGAAAGCAAAGGACACTAGACAACAGATCAAAGCCACACAACAAATAAAGCTCTCCAGCAAAGATAATGAAATGGGTAAACATAAATGTTAATGCTACTGTATTTTTTATTTGCAATTCCACTTTTTCCTTCCTACAGGACCTAAAATGCAAGTGCATAAGAAATAATGATACATCAGAGGGGCAAGATGGTGGACTGGTGAGCTGTATGTTTTAGTTACTCCTCCAGGAAACTAGGTAGAAAGCCAGTAACTGCGTGGACTGGACACTGCAGAGCAATCTGACTTGGGGCATACTTCATACATCACTCATGAGCACGTGGAACCGCTGAAATCGGCGAAGTCTGTAAGTCTTTGTGGCCAGGGGACCCGCGCCCCTCCCTACCAGGCTTGGTCCCGTGGGAGGAGGGGTCGCCAGCGCTGGGAGCGAAAGCGGAGAAGTGCAGTGGCCCCTCTTA